>VDFB02186445.1:0-17107 GCA_007258455.2 Sequoia sempervirens
AGGATCATCAGAAATGGCATGACTCAAAAGACTAGAACCAGATGTGACACAAATTGCAAACAAGTATCGAAGGATCGCGCAAGAACAGTACATCAACAGTGACATGGGCCCACCTAGGCAAGGACAGAGCAATTGGTGGTGGTGGAGATGGTGGATCATCATCTACATCATCCTCAAGAGATAAGTAATCCTCAAGAGATGAAGAGGGAGGAGTAGGCAATGAGGGAGAAGCTGGTGATGGAGAATCCATCTGAGGATAGCGCTCATCAAATTGGACATCCCGCCGAAACAAGACTTCTCTGGAATCAGGATCAAACAACTTGTACACCTTAACATCCTCACAGTAGACAACAAATATGAGTGGTCGGCTCTTCCTCTCCATGGCTTTCCGCTGAGCATCAGGAATAAATGCCCAAGCCTCACTACCAAAAACTCAGAATGTAGAAACATCGGGCTTGACATGGGTCCAAGCCTCCTCAGGAGTCATATGTCGCAATGCCTTATGAGGCATCTAATTCTGAATATAATTGGCACAATTGACTACCTCAGCCCAAAATGAAGAACTCATAGCTCGAGACTGTATCATACAATTTGCCATCTTTCGTAAGGTTCTGTTCTTTCTCTCAGCAATACCATTCTGCTAAGGGGTGTAAGGAAATTTGTAAAGCGATGCTTGTAAACCATACTTTCGGTGCAAAAATGCAGCTAAGAAACTTGATTAACATATTCCCCCCATTATCTATGCATATCCTCTTGATAGAAAGTCCAGATTGCTTCTCCACAAATGTCTTAAAAGTCCTGAATGATTCAAAGACATCAAACTTGTACTTAAGAAAGTACACCCATGTACGTTTGGAGAAGTCATCAATAAAAGTGAGCACATAGTGGGCCCCTGAAAAGGAAGGAGTCGGAAAGGACATAAGATCACTGTGTACCAACTCTAGGGCTGCCCTAGCATGAGTGGCTCGACCCTTAGGAAAAGGATCACGATGATGTTTGACAAGGACACATCCATGACATACACCATCAATACAAGAAATCTATGGAAGCCCAATCACAAGTGCCTGTGTACTCATCTGTTGTAGATATTTGTAATTGACATGGCCAAAATGCTCATGCCAAAGCCTGCTCACTGAATCTGCATGGGCTATAAGAGAGGAACCAACTGTGTCTGAACTCTCAAAGTTGTCAAATCTATATAAGCTGATTAATCCACACTCCCAAGAGCTACAACCAAGTCAGGATCATGAAGGTCTCGAATAACCATATCATGTGGTGAGAACTCAACTATCTTACCAGAGCTAGAGTGGCAAATCTAATAAATGGATAGAAGGTTTGTTGAAATGTCAGGAACCAAAAGCACATCCTAAAGACAACCACCGTCCAATGAAACAATACCTAAACCTTGAACTGAAAGTTGTGCTGAGTCACCAACTGTAATATGTCTAGTGCCTATAAGGGCAAGAGCGGTGACCAAATCCTTTATGTGTGTCATATGGTGAGAGGCACGCAATCGTAACCAGGATTATGAGGACAATGCCTGGCGCAAAGAGCATGACCTTCCATGTGGGTTAAAGGAGGCCGAGGTAATGATATTATACGCTACATGGCTTCCTCTAAAGCTCTAAACATTTCCAACACCTAGAAACCGGATGTCCTTACTTGCCACAGAACCGCAAGGATCACCAGATTTCTTCTTAGTCTTGGAGGAAGACTCACCAGACTGTGAAGATTTTCATTTGGGCTGTGGTTTTTAATCAAACTTATGTGGTGGTTTGGAGGGATTCTCACTAGCCCCTAAATCTTTCTTAGGCTTCGGTTTCTACTTATGTTTTCCCTTGGAGGACTGGGCTACCAACGCTTGGTTCTGTGAACCTAAAAGTGAATCCATCTACTTGAGCTTAGCTTGCTCATGAGTCAGACAATCACAAAAGACCTCAAAAGTAGGCATGACATGTCAAGCACCCAAGGCATCCATGGTGGAATAGAAGGTCGAAGAGAAGATTTGAAATAGACCCTGAAGCTTGGAGAGGATTAGGAAGATGCACTCTGTATCAGTCTTAACCTTTCCACAACCCTGCAAGATAGATCTTTGATGTTTGAACTTCATCAGGGAGTCCTCAATGGAGGGAAATGAATTAGGTACCAAGGAAGTTAACTCAGCCTCAAGCTGCAAAGCTCTAAACTCATTGACAGTACCAAAAAGTCCATCAAACTTGGTCCAAATGGCTTGAGGAGTGAGACAACCATCAAGATGAAACAAGAGACTGTCGAAAATGTGCAAAGCCATCAATCCCATAGCTTGATCCATATTGTTCCTGTGCTGCATAACCTCAAAGGCGCGGGTCAACTAAGGTTGAACCTCATCCAAAAGGACCATAACCCTCGAGACTAGAGAAGAGTCATCATGCGACCCTTCCAAGTGTGATAATTATGTGGTGTGAGAGATTCAATAGATCTATTGGCCATCCTGTGAACTGTGCCTCAACTACTCTGAATTTTTTTATTATTATTTAGTGGTCTTTCAAAACTAGACAGAAGATGCAGAAGGGGTTTGTTTGTTTTGTTTTGGTGTTTATAGATTCTAGTTTTCTGATGTAAATGACAGAAAGCAAGAAAAAAAACCCCCCACAATGCAAAAATCCAATCCCCAGTACAAACTGAAAGCTAGAAAATAATAGAAAGTAGTAGATGATTGAGACAAATCTCTGTGTACCTGAAGAATTTACTGATGAAATAGACTACAGATCTAGATAGCAATCACAGGTAAAAAAACTTTCAAGTCAAAGTACGGTGCCCGCGGGGTTTGAAGTTCTGCCTTTTCAGATTGCCAACGCAGACGTCGGCTCATGCACGACGTTCAGAGGAATAAGGTGCAAGTCTGGTAAACGATACCTAGAAGGACACCACTGTGAACAGCACAGAGAAGGACACCCAAAAAAATGCCTTTTCACATGCATGCGCTTGTAAAAAATGCTAAAAAATAATGTTGGGCAAGGAATACCAGATCTGAAAACTACAACTAGAACCTCTCAAATTAGCTGAAGAATCCCAAATTTCTTCTATCAAACCCTTGCTCCCTTTTTTCTTCAAACATGAACAAGCTACAGCAGATCCAGCTCTGATACCATGTAAGATTTGATGAAAAACAAATCTATTAAGCCCAAGAAACCTGCATGCAAAAACCTGTCACAAGGAAGAAATCTGTAGGAAACAAAACAAGGGTTTTGCTCTGACAATATGAAAGTTTATTATCAAGAAAAAATGAATCAAGAAGTGAATACAATACAAGAGATCAATCCTTATAAAGGAGATCAAAACCGAAAGGAAAACCTAACCCTAAGGTGAGTGCATTTAATAATTAATATTAATTATTAAATGACTAATATATGCATAAAGTGAAGTCTTAAGAGGAGAATAAAGTTAATTAATTACTTTACTCTAACACCTTTGTCATTGTGTGGTGAACTACAATGCCTTTGATTCCTACGAGGAGATATGTAGGAAAGGTCATCATTAACCCTCGAGGCTTAGGTCATAGGTCTAGGAAATACCTTAACCTTGGTACCTTAACACTCTTTGTGCAAGCATATAATTAGAAATAATGAGTTGATGCCATCATGTAAATGGAGAAGTATTGAACTTAACACTATTAAACTTCATGAAAGGTGCTCAATCATTTAAATTGATAGTTGTACATTGTTATTTAAAAAATAAAATTATTGTGCTCGAAATGAAGATTTTACAACATAGTCTGCGAAACTCCAAACTCACCATTCTACCTTCCTCACTCGTGGGTCCTCTCTTTCTTTTCTGATTTTATTGTTGCCTTCTAAACCTCTTATGTTTGGTAATTTCCACATAGCCTTATACTATGTTATGTTCTGCATTAAATTCCTTAGTCTTGGCATGATCACGTTTGCTCCAATGCACCATCTCTATGCATCGAATTTATTAGTACAAAGGCATATATAATGCATCCACACCTAGGAATCTGCCATTGACCATAAGGATAGCGTTGCCTCGTTTACAATCGCCTTCATGCAATATATTTTTTCATTTAACAAAGTCTCCACTTTCATTTGAATATGCAAGTCGATGAATTCACACCTCCTTACATGGCCTGCGGCTACACATAAACTTGCTTTCCTGGCATGGTCTGTTTTACCCACGAAACCTTAATTAGTCTCTCATCTCCTTTGTTGTGCCCCCCTCCCATTCTTTCATGGATTTCTCTTTTTAATTTAATGACTCCATATTCATATACTTTCTTTTCAACTTTCATCTACGTTATTTTATTTCACATCTCTTTCTTTTATAAAATGACTAATATTGTAAATGATCATGAAGTATACACAATAGACATAAGATGGAATCCACATCACTCCAATTTAAAGGAGTCAAAACTAATATGATGTGTAAATAGTTTTCAAATATAAAGTAAAATGTACAAATTTTTATTAACACACTCACCTCATTAACTCCACCAATATTGTCATTAGAATGTCTTTATGTTTTAAATTTTGAATTTTAACCATTAAAAAAACTTATTCAAATAAATTTATTAATAAACATAGTCTTATAATCCACAGGACTATAATTTACAAATCAATAATTTACTTTTAAAATATATAAATGTTATTCTACTTAAAACAACATTCTCTTCACATTCAAACAATTAATAGCAATTTAACATCTCATTTTAAAAACTAATAAATAAATACTAATCTTATTATTATTCTTATATTTGGTCATATGCTAGCACAACCACCTTTGAGGTGTATTATATGAAAGTAGCACAACAGCCTTGCCTATATATGTATCCAGCGGTATTCCACCATATATATGGAAGCATCATAACATAGTTTGACTAATGAAAATAAAGGAAAAAGAGAAAATTAGACGATCTGTATGAATTGATCAGCAAAAGTAACGGGAATCGCAGAAGCCGAAGCCATCCCCGCAGAGTCCAATGTCACAGCAAACGTAGTCGGCACCATACTGACTACAATCCCCATCGCTTCCGCAAACGATGTTCGGACCCGAGCAGACCCCTTGTGTTCCCACCAATAACATAAGCATAGCCATCAATAATATCATGAATTTCACACCAAAATCTGATCCTTTCCCCATTTAAAACTCTGCAAACTACAGGCAATGCTCACAATTTTCGGGAACGCAGCAGCTTATACAATCAGTTGGGCATCCATATTTATCATTCACGACGCCAGTTACAAACACATAGATATAGAATTTCTCCGCCTGTTTTTTTGTCTGGTAGATAGGCGGCTGATTTTAGTAATATTCCATTTAAATTCATATGTTGTCGAGTGATGAGATGTTTTAGTCTAGAGTTCACCGATCTATTTTAGAATACCCATTTCAATGGATTTAATCATTCTTAACATTTTCACCTCAATACATAGTTTATAATTTCTACTGATTATTTAGAGAGAGAAAATATTTTTTTGTTTAGAAAATAATTGGATATAAAATTATCATGGTAAAATTTGCATGTCCATGATATTTTTTTACTGATTATAATTATCTATAAATTTAGATGTAAATACAATTGTTATTCGTCCAAACTTAATTGTTGTATATTCAAAGATTATTTTTATAATTGCAAACTTGCCCCTTAGGAGATTTTATGGTTCACCTATTCTTCAATCATATTTGTTGCCACTACCATTCATAGATGACATTAAACTCATGTGCATAATATTATCACTTTCACGAAAAAACATATATAACATTTAAATGGGTTTATCACTATAATTTTGACACAAAAAAAATTATATCAAAAGATTGTTAATTCATCATAATAAAATGTGAAAAAGTCATATCTTTAATACATAATTTTATCAAATTTCCTTATTAAAAATAAATAAAATAATATTTAAAAATGAACGCTAAAATATACTTTACATATCCAAACCTACCATTTTTAAATATTAAAATAACATGAAATTTAGATGATGGAACGTCATGAATTACATAGTGTAAAGATGGCTTAGAAACTTGCAAGCAACCAGCCTCACTCAGTCTAATAAAGGTCAAATTGAAAAGAATAACAAGCCAAAGGCAATAATTTTGAGAATCAAGAACACTATAGCGATCCTAATATTGTATGGTATTCATTTTTTAAGAGAACACAAACAAAACATAAAAATTACATTCTCTTTTAATTTTATTTTCACAATTTCACACAAGGACAAAATGTGGTATGTGAGAATACTAATTAAAAGGTATTAATATTAAGCACTAATATACATATATCTATATTAATAATTGTATTTAGTCTTGAGTTGTTTTATTTCATTAAGAGCTATTTTATTTATTATAGGGATTGATAGATTTTAATTTAATAGTTATTTTATTTCTTATATAGATTCATAAATTTTAATTTAAGAATGATTTTATATAATTATATTGTTTCATTTGTTTTATTTAAATTTTTATTTTATTTGTGTATGTAAAACTTAATTTTACTTTAGTAAATATCAACATTTTTTAGTTTTTATTTTTTAATTTTTGAAATGAAGTAAAGATTCTATACTTATATGTTACTTTAAGAAAATCAATTTTATGTTTTTAGTTTTTAAATATGCACACATTTTTTTCCACAAATTTTGATTACTATCTATCATGGACTTTGAAAACAAAATGTTATTAATATGTCAATTGTTCTTTGAATCACACAACCATTACATGATGCTCGACACCTTGTTATCATTGTAGAACACCTCTTGACATAACTAGATATGGTCGTAAATGCCAAATACTGATTATCCTAAATCATGCATAGACTAATTTATTTTCTCTAAATGTGGACAATTAACATCATCCTAAGATTTAATTAGTTTACAAATTCTAATAGTACACTATTATTTGAAATTGTTAAAAAAACTATAAAAAACAAAAACATAAAATATATTGTCCAAAAATATTTTGGCATTCTCATAAATCAATATATCCTCAAATAATTGACTATGCAAAGTCCTAAGAACTCAAAATTTTGTTAAGGAAAAAATGGATCATATAGGATAGTCTTCTCTTGCTTTTACACCAAATGAGTTCTTTTATGATCATGATTTCAACAATAATTAATATGTTTCAAAGATTCTATCTAGCTTATGGCTACCTTGATTGACATGGACATCTTAAGGAAATTAGAATAAGATATGACGCTTCCTTGTATTTGACTATCTTTAATGAACTATTTGGGACATATAGAATCTATTTAGAATTTTTTTTTTTAAGGTGATCATTATTCATTTAAGTTTCTTATGTGTCATATTTGTAAAATGTATAAATGATTTAATCAACCCATGTTCAGTTGGGATCTGAAGAAACCCGTAAATCACAAAGATAGATAACAAGCACAAAAGTCTTTGAATTTGTGCAAAATTGACTTAATGTATTAGAAAGTCAGGGGCATACATATAAAGGATATTATCAAGCATGAGGTGTTGAAGTGTATCAGAAACTTTCCAATCTCCAAAATGGCTGGTAGCTCATGAGGAACAGATGTCAAGAATTCCAATGAGCCATATTGTCTCCATAATTATTGCCTAAGTGTATGATTAGAACTATACACTAACTCCACCCTTAAGCATAACTTAGGTGGGCACAAAAAGTAACACAAATTTGAGTCCCTGAAAGAAGGTCTGATAAGGTACTCATTTACAATACAAAAAAGTAGAGAAAGATAAAAAAACCCAATGGGAAAAGACTACCCTCCAAAAAGAGAGTAATAATAGACATTTTATAAAATAAGGGAAGAAATACAATAAATCTATTGGAAAAACAAAGATAGACAACTGAGAGGGGGGGTGAATCAGTTCTCACGGAAATTTAATTTTTTTCTAACCTAACTTATCCTTAATCTCAGATTTGATGAATGAACAATTAACCATAATCAATTAACACATCAAAGAGACAAAGAACACTAAGATGTTTTATGTGGAAACCCTATTAGGGAAAAAACCATGGTGGATGTTAGTCCACAATATTATACCCTGCTAAAAGTATAATGAAAAATAATAAGGGGAATGCACATGCATTCTGGCGCATTGCCTAGAGCTCACTGCTTAATTACAAAATGGGATCACTTCCCAACAAATTTGGATTGAAAATTTGGAGGGTATGAACTGAGAAAATAGCTTCTGCTCAAGCCTGATTACAGTTCCAATTAAGCTCAACACTTCTTCACACTTTGCACAATCTTCTTCACACTCTACTCAATAATGATATTCACACATACACACATAGGAGCACACAAATCATACATTCCAATTATCACACAATTTCTCTTATATATCCGCTACAAGAGATTTCACCACATTTTTGTTGACTGAGAAAAATAAAGTATATTTCCAATTTCGGCCCAGATTAATAGCTGGATTTTTATTGCGAACCAACCAAGGTCGACCACAACATAGTGGAGACCCAAAATAATATCTCCAACATAAAAATACTTCAATTAATTTTACCTCAAAGATCCACCACACATTACACCCATCATGTCGGCCAAGAACATGAGAAACTGAACATACAGAGGAAAATCTTCAACCACAAGCACATCGATCAATGTGGACGTACCACAAAGATAGAGCATGATCTAGAAAGATCTAAGAACATCAAGAAACAACAAAGAAACATCTACAACAACTAGAATTACTATAATTATACCAAATTTAATCAAGAACACTAACATAGACCACATAAATACTGTCAGAACACAAATCTTCATAATTTTGAACAAATCTTCACGCAAACCTCTAAAAATTTTGGAGGATGGACTAGATACACTAAAAAATAAACCCTTTAGTCCATAACAATTGATCTTCAACATACAAAACAAGACACCTTCATGACCTTCACACTTCCATGGGGAACCTGCAATACTTTCTTTTACAATTTTCTCAATATCCTCGACATATACAACCTTCAATACATAAAATGTTAATATTTTTGATATCAATGAAAACCACATATTAACAACACATCCAAAACATCCAAGAATCTCCAACAATCTCCCCCTTTGGCATTCATTGAAACATATGATGTGAAAAATACCATAAACCCAACACACTGACTTCTTATGCACTTCGTTTCTGAAAAGATTTGACATGTTGCTCATCTCCCCCTAAGATATTTTTCACATTAATCTTCTCCCCCTTTGAAATCAATGGAAAAAGGTAACCATTACCTTTCCATATGCACACTTTGAACCACATATCTACACATTTGACTACTCACCCTAAGTAACAGCCACAAAAATATCAATCCATATCATAATATAGTAATGAGGCTCACAGATTGATGCAAGTAAATGCATCATTTAGTTCTTATTAGGAGGGGTAATTACCCCTAGCATTCCTTTGAGATACTCAAAAGTATCTTTCAACAATGGCTTAGTAAATATATCTACCATCTATTCTTTGGTAGGAACATACTCCAATCTTCTTTCCCATTCACTTTCTCCCTCAAGAAATGAAACTTTATTGATATATGTTTAGTATTAGAGTGTAGCACCGGATTCCTTGAGGTATTTATTGCACAAGAGTTGTCACAATATATGGCAATAGGCTCTTCATATATTACTCTGATATCTCTCATCATCTGTTTCATCCATATCACTTGAGTACAATTATTGGTAGCATCAATATATTTTGCTTCAGTAGTAGATACATAAATTGAGTTTTTCTTTTTACTTAACCAAGATACCAGCTTATTCCCTAAGAAGAAAGCACCACCACTAATACATTTTTTTTCATCCACATCACCAGCCCAATCAACATCAGTGGATGCACACAAAGTGAGATCATCATCCTTTGGATACCAAAGTCCAAATTCAACTATTCCTTTAAAATATCTAAAGATTCTTTTAACAATAGTCACATGTGATTATTTTGGATCAACTTGAAATCTAGCAACCATACATACAACATTCATAATATCTGGTCTAGTCTGAGTCAAGTAGAGCAATCCATCGATCATTGACCTATGTTTGGTTTGATTTTCCTTAGGAGAGTCATCATTCTGAGTCAACTTACATTTGGTTACCATGGAGTACCAACAGGTTTGGAGTCTTCCATTCCAAACTTCTTCAATAGTTCTCTCACATATTTGGACTAAAATATGAAAATCCCTTAGTCCAACTGTGTAATTTGCAATCCTAGAAAGAACTCCATTTCACCAATCATGCTCATCTCAAATTCACTCTTCATCTCATCAGCAAACTTCATGCATAGATTATCATCTCCACCAAAAATGATGTCATCAATAAAGACTTCTATTATTAACTCCTTATCACATTGATCTAATTTGAATTATAAGTTACTATCAACAGTACCTTTAGTGAATCCAAGCTTCAGTAGATATTTGTCCAATCTCATGTACCAAGCTTTGGGGGCTTATTTTAGTCCATACAGAGCTTTCTTCAATTTGCAAACCATATATTCCTTATCTGCTAGCTGAAATCCATCTCGTTCTTCAATTTACACTTCTTCTTCTAGTTCCCCATTCAAAAATGCAGACTTTACATCCATTTGATATACTTTATAGTTCTTATAAGCAACATAAGCAAGAAATAATCTTACTGCTTCAATTCTAGCAACAGGGGAAAAGGTTTCTTCAAAATCAATACCTTCCATTTGGGAGTACCCTTTACATACTAGTCTTTCCTTATTTAGGACCACTTCACCTTCCTCATTCAGCTTCTTTCTAAATACGCACTTGATACCAATCATATTCTTGTCTTTGGGCCTAGAAACTAGTGTCCATGTGTCACTCTTTTCAATCTGTGTCAGTTCCTCTTTCATTGCTTCCATCTAGTGTTCATCTTGATAGGCTTCAGTGACACTCTTAGGTTCAATCTTGGAAATTAGAGAATATTCTTCTGCAATTTTTCTTCTAGTTTGGACTCCTTTGCGATTATCTCCTATGATTTTATTTTCAGAGAGATATAGTTTTATATACCTTGGAGTCTTGGGACTTTCTCAGACTTCTATGTATTTTGAACTTTCTTCTACACTTGCACTTTTCTATGCTTCCTAACTGACTTGATTTTCCAAAACAACTTGTGGTTGCTTCACCGGAACATATGGAATAATCTAAATTAGATTCAGTGTTTGAGTTTTCTTCCCTTGTTTTGTGTTGTCTTCATCTAAATCGTAGCTGGATCATCTGGATAATTTGACAGAGTTCTCATCAACTCTAACATTTCCACTCTCAACAATCTTTCTCAGTCTTTTTTTATAACATCAGCATGCCTTACTATTTGTGGAGTAACCTAGGAAGATCCCTTCATCACTTCTAGCATCAAACTTGCCTATATCATCATCTCTCCTGATATTACATTTCCTTCCAAAGATCTTGAAATACTTAATAGTAGGATTGTAACCAAACCATAATTCATAAGGGGTCTTACCAGAATTACCATTCACATTTACCTGATTCAAAGTATATACAATAGTGCTTACCACTTCACTCCAATATATTTGAGACACATTTCCTTCCATCATCATTGTTTTGTCAGCATCTAGAATTGTTCTATTCTTTCTTTTTGCAACTCCATTTTTTTTAAGGGTTTGAGGGGTAGATAACTATCTTTTAATTCCATGTTCTTCACAATAAGAATTAAACTCTTTTAAAATGAATTCACCACCTCTGTCAGATCTCAGGCATTTTCTTTTCAAACCTTTTTCATTTTCTGCCATGGCTTTGAAAATTTTGAACTTGTCCAATGCTTCACACTTTTCTCTTAAAAAGGAAACCCAAATCATTCTAGAGTAATCATCAATTACTAGCATAAAATCCCTTTCTCCATAAATACTTCTAACTCTAGAGGGACCACAAAGATTAGTATGTAGCAGTTCCAACACATTATTTGAATGAAATTATTTGCTTCAAAAGGAAACTCTAGTTTCTTTACCCATCTGACATTCTTGGCAGATACATTAGCAGTCTTCACTAACCTAGGTAGATCTCTTACTACTTGAGTAGAACTTATCTTGATAATTTTGTCAAAGTTTACATGAAAAAACCTCCTATCCCACAACCAACTTTCATCTACTTGAGCAATTAAACAACTTCCACTAGCAGTATTCAAGTGAAAAATATTACCTTTAGTTTGCACACCAGTATCAATCATGTTTCTAAAACTCCCATGAATCTTGCATTTTCCATTCTTGAACTGCAGATCATATCCCTTGTGTACCATCTATCCAACACTTAACAAGTTATGCTTTAGGCCTTCAACAAAGATAACATCATCAGTGTTTTCCTTACCACCAAGGCTAATAGAACCTCTTCCATGAATCACACAAGCATTGTTATCTCCAAATATTACAACCCCATTGTCATACTTCTTTAGACTCATAAACATGCTTTTACCTCTGGTCATATGATGTGAGCATCCACTATCAATGACCTACTCATCTTTCTCCTCAACTCAGGCTGTGAGAGCTTTCTTATCTTCAGTAGATTCAAGAGGCACAGGTTTATTTTCAATGGTAGTAATGAAAACCCATTCATCTTCATCTCCATCATCTTTATTAGACTCATCATCAGTTACTACTTCTTCAAAAAATTAGCATCTCTTTTGGAATCTAGGTTTTCTAGGCTTAGATCTAGGAGCTCTTTCAATACATCTTGAGGAAAAATGGCCTATCTTATTGCATGAAAAACATTTAATAGGAAATAAATCTTCATACTTACCTTTTCCTCTTCCTTCTTGCTTTGCAATCAATGCTTCTAGTTCTTGTACTTCTCTTTCTTTTTCTTCAAGCTGTTTCAGTTCTTCATCATATTTAGATATCTTTCTGGAGCTCTCTCCTGAACTATATCTTTTCCTGTAACTTTTGGATATAGTAGTTTTGAATGCAGATTCATTTTTTGGTGTAGATTCACCAAATTCACTTATTTCAAAAGCAGTGAGCTTCCCTATTAGTGTATCTCTTGGCATCTTCTTTCCAGACATAAATTCCTCAATAGCATGAACCTTCATTTTATAAGAAGGAGGCAAGGATCTAAGTATCTTAGCCACAATTTCATCCTCACTCGTTAAACCACCAATGCATTTAATACCTATCACTATTTCATTTACTCTCTACATAAAAGAAGTAATATTTTCAACTTCACCCATCTTCAGATTCTCATACTTTCCTTTTAAGCTCTGTAACTTAGCCATCTTCACTTGTGTATCTCCTTCATACAAAGTTTCCAACTTCGTCCAAATCTCATGAGTTGTCTATAGACCTATCACATTAGCCATCTTTGAATCTGTTAGAGCGCTCACCAATGCTTCCATAGCCTTGGTATTAATTTCAACATCTTTGATCTCATTAGTAGAGGAGGGACCATTCTAAGGAATATTATATTGATCTCTTGTAATCTTCCAATAAGCATCACCAATGCTCTGCAGATGAAATTGCATCCTGACTTTCCACTATGAGTAGTTGGTGCCATCAAATCTAGGGCTATCCTTCTTAAATTTTTCCATCCTAGATCACCTCAAGATATTATAATTCTTCATAGGAACAAGCTCTGATACCAATTGTTGGAAAAAAAGGACAAACAATTGAGAGGGGGGATGAATCAGTTGTCAGAGAAATTTAAATTTTTTCTAACTTAACTTATCTTTAATCTCATATCTGATGAATGAACAATTAACCATAAGAAATTAACACATCAGAGAGACAAAGAACACCAATGTTTTTTACATGGAAACCCTATTAGGTGAAAAACCCCGGTGGATGTTAGTCCACAAGATTTTAAAAGTATAATGAAAAACAATAAGGGGAATGCACATGC
Organism: Sequoia sempervirens; assembly: GCA_007258455.2. Classification (NCBI taxonomy): domain Eukaryota; kingdom Viridiplantae; phylum Streptophyta; class Pinopsida; order Cupressales; family Cupressaceae; genus Sequoia; species Sequoia sempervirens. Next base: position 13,822 of record VDFB02186445.1, read on the forward strand.
ATTCAGACACATTGCCTAGAGCTCATTGCTCAATTACAAAAGGGGCTCACTGCCCAACAAAGTTGGATTGAAAATTTAGAGGGTATGAATTGAGAAAATAGCTTATGCTCAAGCCTGATTATAGTTCCAATTAAGCTCAACACTTCTTCACACTTCACACAATCATCCTCACAGTTTACTCAGTAATGATATTCACACATACGCACATAGGAGCAAATGAAGCATACATTCCATCGATCGCACAATCACTCTTATATATCAACTACAAGAGATTTCACCACATTTTCATCCGCGGAGAAAAATAAAGTATATTTTAATGTTGGCCTAGATTAACAACTATATTTTTAATGTGAACCCACCAAGATTGGCCACAACATAGTGGAGACCCAAAATAATATCTCCAACATAAAAATACTTCAATTAATTCCACCTCGAAGATCTAGGTGCCACACATTACACCCATCATGTCGGCCAAGAACATGAGAAACTGAACATATAGAGAAAAATATTTGACCATGAGCACATCAATCAATGTGGATGTACCACAAAGATAAAGCACTATCTAGAAACATCCAAGAACACCAAGAAATAATAGAGAAACATCTGCAACAACTAGAATTACCAGAATTATACCAAGTTTAATCAAGAACACTAACGAAGACTGCATACATACTGTTAGAACACAAATCTTCATAATTTTGAAAAAATATTCACGCAAACCTCTAAATTTTTTTAAGGATGGACTAGATACACTCAACAATAAACCCTTTAGTCCATAGCAATTGATCTTCAACGTATAGAACAAGACACCTTCATGACCTTCACAGTTCCACTAGGAACCTGTAATACTTTCTTTTACAATTTTCTCAATATCCTCAACATATACAACCTTCAATAAATCAAATGCTAATATTGTTGAAATCAATGACAACCACATATCAGCAACACATCCGCAACATCCAACAATCTCGAACAAAATATTGCAATCACTCAGAGAACATGTCCTTTTGATCTCTCTTTTTCCTTTTTAGTGTCCATAGATGATGAAGATCTAGAATTTACAATCTTGCTTTCCTCAATGATTTGAGTATTATTGTTTATTTTTTCCTCATATAGACAAATTTATTATGCCTAAAATTCTTACAAAAGGAACACTTGACATATTTCTTAGTATTTTCCTCCTTCAGTGATTTTCACCCTTTTATTTCCTTATCTTTTCTTTCTTCATTTTTGTTTTCCAATCCTTCATAGTTTACACTTTTTGCTAATAAAGCATATGGCTTGTAGCATACTACTTCCCCTATCTAGAGGGTATGTGCAGGATCATCATGGAAAAAACAGGCCCTTAAGTGGCAAAAAATTTAGAAAAATCAGAGTTAGGCAGCTTGACGTAAAAATTTGAATAACTTATCTATATTATTTCAAAAAAATGGAGGAATAAAATTTGTAGAAAATTGAATGTAGTTTCTAAACTACTAGGTTTCTTTAAGAAAAAAAAATCTATTTGGTGAAAATTTAAAATTTCAATGTAGTGGTACTTAAATTCCAAGGAAAAAATAAGAAGTAGGTGTATGTTTGACCACCCTAACCCCAATAAAATGATAATATTTTTTTATAAGATTTTAGATATAAGTAGAGGAATCATGCCCTGATGTGATAAATATTTTTGTATAATTTTTTTCCAAGTAAATAATTAATTATGATTTTTTTATTACAATTTTTTTAAAAATATAAAATCCCTCGTATGTCCTACCACCTTAACTTGGTCAAAAAATTCATGAAATTCAATTTTTTTTTTTTAATCCTATAGTATGTGAAGCATAGAATGTGACACATGTTCTGGATTCAAAAAATGTGATACCATTTGAAAGCTATAGATGTTTTTCAATCAACCTATCAATTAGGACTTTAGTCGTAATTTGAATAGAAAATGAATAATAATTACTTGTTAACTTCAAAGTAAAACATAATTTATATCAGTAGAAAGATGAGAATATCCTTTAAAAACCCTTTTTCTTTCATCAATTTTGGGTAAAAAAATAGTCGTCAGCCACATACCCATCATATTGCCACTTTTTGGCCCATCATGATCCTGCACATACCCTAGATGCGTTTATCTTATTCTTTGATTAAATCAGCAATAAAGTCATCTATGTTTGGCATAGACCAATTAGAACCCAACTTAGCCCCTTTTGTAGAGTAGAATGCTAACACAAAAACAAAATAAGAAGATCCCAACTTGGAATGAGTTAACAAAATTAGTTGATTATCTTTCTTCTCAATCCCACATTCCTTAACCTATTAGCGAAGTGACTTAAATTTTGTAAAATATTCTTGTAATGTTAGGTAATTACTTGGACTTAAGTTGATTAATTCATTTTCTAGCTCATGGCCTTTAATATCATTAACATTCACAAATAAGTTTTCAAGAGTTGACCATACTTCATGTGGGGTTTTCAGTGCCTCCACATGAAATAGAAGTTCTTTTGAAAGACATAAACACAAGAATACAAAGGCTTGGTCACACTTATTGAACCAATTTCCTTTGTCCTTGATAGCATTTGGTTCCTTTTTTAGTAACCATTGTAACTCTATACAAACCTTTGTTCTTGAATGTAAGTTGTACTTGCAACTTCCACTTATGGTAGTTAAAAGGTGTAAGAGGGTTAATCACTTGATTGGGTTCCATGCTTGATTAGGTTTACAACATTTTAGGAAATTGAGAAATGAAAATTTGGAGTATTTTTAATCACACCTATTTAACATCCCCCTTTTTTTAATATTTTTGATTTTCCACTTTGTTTGGAACTTTATTTTAGTGCATTATTTGCATACAAGAATGAAGGTGAAAAAAAAGAACTTTATATATTAGTGCGAAATCACTATCATTTAAATAGAGTTTGTAAAAATAAAAACTTTACAAATAGCAGTTTTAAACTTTCACCCTATTGCAAATTTACACCAATAAGGAATTGCATTTACAATGTTTAAAAAAATCAAATATTTTGAAAAGGTGGAGAGAGGAATAAAATAATTAAGCCCATGAATAATTAAACCATCATGGGCTAGAAATAATAGGGGATAAAAACCCCATATGACCAATAGTGGCCTTCTTCTCCATCAGCAAATTAGCAACCAAATACCATGAATAGTGCATCCCTTTGCTCTTGCAAAATTGACACCCGTCAAAGATTTTGGTTGAGTTTGAATTGCCCAATGGTGCAAGACTTTCACACCTCTATTTTCCTAGTAAAGAATGAAGATTTGAGCTCCCAAAACAACACCA
>VDFB02186447.1:0-10315 GCA_007258455.2 Sequoia sempervirens
TTGTGAGAAAATTTGATCTGTCTAAAGGGGAATGTTTTGTCCAGAATTGTAAATGTGGTGAAAAATGTTTGAGAAATCCAGCTAGCACTTGAAAAACACAATGTTTTGGGTGTAAGCAAGCACACATAAGACAAGTACAATCCTAAAAGGCCAATAGGCCAAGGGTTTGTATACTTGGTATAGCCCACCGATATACCCTGGATTGGTGCTAAACACCTTTCCTTCTCGAGAGCGGATAGCTTAGAATTTTGGTGGCATTGGCTCCCCTCCATGGCTCATTAACGTCATTCGAGCAAACCAAATTTGAATTCTTGGGTAATGACTTCCCAAGAACTGCTATCTCTATTCAAGGGGATCAGTAGTGAGTGTCTTTGAGCATGATACTGTACCCTGCACTATACCAAGCAACAGCCAAAGAATAGTTGGACTCTAGAACAAAAGGTGTTTAATATGGGAATTTCATTCATAGGCATGATCCATGTGGTGAGATTCCCCTTTCGAATCCATCTCGTCAGAATCATATGCTTGATTCTTGGGCTTTCCCCAAGAATCCACTTTTATATACCGGTTGGAAGTCCCTCGAGTTCAAGGTGCTACCAGTCTGAGTCGTTCTGGGGTGAGTACTTTTTCCCACCAAAATAGGCCCAATTTTTAGAGTTAGTAACTATTTCTCTTACACCTAGGATCACCTGAAAGTGCAAGGGGAGAGGATACTACGATTACTAAGTCATGAGGGTAATAACACATAAAAATGGGTCTGGGTTTTTTATCACCAACTTTTCACAAGGTGAGAGCATAATCACCTACCATCTTGCAAACAAATTCAGGAAAAGTATAAACACAAGTTCATTTTATGTGCACCAACATAAATGTTCCTAAATTAAAATGAAAACAAGTGGTTTTGAGAGATAAATCTTTGACAAGCGTAGTTGCAAAACCACATGTCAATAGTTTGAATGTATGCCTTTGACCCACGAAGAACTCCAATGCCACATGTTGCAAAGCCTGATTAGTAACACAAAACCTATGCTAGGTAGAATGTAGGAAATAACCAAAATGCAGAAGAAAAACCAGACAGTAAATAAAAAAGAGCAGAAAAATAGAAAAAACCGAATGTCAAAAAGAAGAAAATCTTACCAGGAAAATGCATCATGATAGAGTGAATGCGTCGCTCTGTGTTGCAAATGAAGCTCAGGAGTTTAGATGCTGCTTTCCAGACTTCGTTTGTGGCATAGCAGAGTGATTGCATCATTTCAGAGTCTAAATGCATCGCGACGCATCAGATGCATCACAATAAAAGGCGAATGTGTCGCTTTGTACCTATACCTGCAAAAATGACAAAGAACAAACAAAACCATATGGAAATTAAAAAAAAAAAGAGAGAGTTGGGTTCACCAATGTATCTATGGGTTAATTTTCAGGTTAGCAAATCAATAAATACTATTACCCAAAAAACTATGAAGTACAAAGGAAATTAAATAAAAGAATGATTATACCTGTTCCTCGAATCTTCCATGATTACCTCCATAGCACCTCCTAGCTTGTAGCATGTGATTGATGCCCTCAAATTGAGTGTGTGAGCATTTCGACTAAGACATTGTCCTATGCAAGTTTTGAAGGATTTGGAATAAACTATGCCTATGCCTATGCCTATGACAAAATAATTCTCAAATGCTAAATAACTCTAATATTACTGCATCGAAATAATAAAATCTAAGTGTGTGTAAGTGTGTAATCTAAAAAATGAGAGGCAAAATAATAACATTTTATAGAAATGCCATTTTGATGAGCGGATGAGATCGACTTTATTCATCAGAGGGCGAATTGAATTGACAATCCCTGTCGAGGGGTTAGGAAAAATCCTTAAGCTTGAGTGGTGGGATGTCATCTAAGAAGATAAATGATGGAAATAAATGAGATAGTGGAATTAGAAAATAAAGATTTTCAAGAAATCAAAGAGATAGAGTTAGGCCCGAAGGTGGTTGAAAGAATAATGTTGCTCAATTAGTTGATTTTTGGAAGAATAATACCATTTTGAATTAAACTAATTCAAAATATGGATTTTGTGAGATAATAAATAATCGAGTTTCAGATTATTTACTAAAATGAACTAACAGTTAAGAATGTGATGATATTTTAAATAATTTCATTTTATTTAAAAGTAGGAGGAATATTAATTTTGACAATTAAATAATTAAAGATAATTATTTAATTTAGAAGATAAGATTAATTAATTAAATAAATCCATAAATTCATTTAATTATGAGAATCAGTGACATATTAAATAAATAAACGAAATTCATTATTTAATAATCAGGAAGAATAAATGAATAACGGTAATTAAATAAATTAATAAATTTATTTAATTGTAAGCAGATAATAGACCCTTAGTGACATATTGAATAAATAAATATAATTTATTTATTTAATAATCATGAAGAATACCAGAGACATGAATTAATTAAATAATAATGTATTATTTAATTAATAGCCGAATAATGGACCAAGGACATAATTAAATGTCATAATTGCTAGGATGAAAGTGGTAAAAAGAATAGAGCTTGACCTAGGTCATTTTTATGTGTCTCTGATTACCAACTATGTTATTATGTAATTTATCCTTCTTCACCTTACATAGAATTCTTCTCCAAATACCAATTGAAATGAGCCCTTTGAATAGCTCAATTCACCCATAAACACTCACAATTAATGATAGGGAGTGATAGATAGCCATTAATAGTTCCCCTTATGGTTGGAGCATGCAAGCTTTCCAATCTCTCATTCGCTTTGACATCCTTAAAAATTTGAAAGAGAACAACTAGTAAAGCTTTTTGATGAATCGATTGGTTTCAATAACCATGTCAGGGATCGACAAAGGTTTTGAAACCTTTCCTTTTGGGAAAAATCCTTATTAAGAAATTTTTCGAAAGTACATTCTTCCCATATGTGAATTTTTTAGTAATCTCCATGGTTTCGACAACCTCATCGGAGATTGACAGAGGTTTCAAAACTTATGTACAATTTTGAAATATCATCTTTATGGTACACTCCTCATTGCACTGCTCTTTGGAAGAGAGGAAGAGTTGAAAACTTGCTTGTCATCGAAAGAAAGTATGGTTTTGACAACCTCATCGGAGATCGATAGAGGTTTCAAAACATACTCAAAGTTTTGAAATCACTTTAATTTCATCTTTTCTTTATCGACATTTTCTAAGGTTGTGAGAAACAATTTGGGCCCCAATGTAGTTCTAAGAACTTACAAAGGACTAGCTACGAAGGTGAGATTTAGACTTAACTTTAAAATGTCAAACAAAAATAGGGTTGTGACAACCTAAGAGGGACTCGACATGGCTTCAAAAACCATGGGAGAGAACAACTCTTACTAAGGAAAAAATTATATGGGTGGACATGGTTTTAAGAGGTGAAAAAACCATGGTAACATAGTGTACTTTTAAAATTGTTATGTAGATATGTGTAACATAGTTTCACAATAAAAATGCTTTTGGAAATTCAAGTATCCCCAATGTGAGTGCATCATAATAGTAACAACTAATACCAATTTTTTCCTAAAAGAGGAGCAACAAGAAAGGATGTAAAATTGATGACCATTCCTTTCATAAAAGCCTTAGTGAATATAGAGGATAGGTGAACATGTTTTGGTGCCTATTGAAACAAACTATTGGGAAGAAATGTCTCAATAGTGGGGCATCAATTAGCAAGAAAAGAGAGGTTTTGAAGCATTGAATGCTCAAATGCTTTGAAAGTTGGAACCACAATATATATGTAAATGGGAAGGGACACAAAGTTAATGTGGTTGGCTAGGAGGGAAAGAATAGGCAACACACATAAAATGTTAGAAAGTAGATGAGAATGGTGGTGCTCTACTCACTCACCACACAATATGGTGAACATGTACCACTCATCTTCCATGCATTAAATAGGGGTGGAACCGACCCACCATCAATCACCCATCCAAATGAGAAAAAGTTTTACCCAATCCACTTATCATCAACCCATAGGTGGCAAATTGCTTCCACATAAGTGAAATGAATTTAACTAATTTTTAGTAATTGAGCACATATCTAAAAAATAAGTATGTCATTTGTACATATTGTGAATGTAAATTTGAAACACCCTATAATTAGTAAGTGAAAGAACTAAAAGGTTAAAAAATATGTAATCCTTGACATATAATAAACAAAAAAGATAGCTCTCTAGGCTACAATTTTAATGTTATTTTATATAGTGATTGGTTGCTCCAACCTCACTCAAACCATGATGAAAAATATTATAAAGATGATGTGACAAAGTTTGTTGTTTCTTGGTAGATTGAGCTTATTATCCTAGCCATGTTCTCATCCCTTGTTGTTGTAATTGGAGTGGTATTTACTTGAGTAGGTGCTAGACTTGAAAATGGAGTGCAACTTACATGGGATGGGATTATACTTAAACAATTCACAACAATAAAATATTGAGGGACTTTAATGTTCATCATATCCTAAAACAATGCATGATTTTGTGGTAAGGGGTTATGTGGATTGCTTAAATATCTTTGTCTCTATAAATCCCTTCTTTCCACCTCCAACTCCTTTTCCCTTCTATCTTGCTTATTTTTCTGCTCTTTTTTTACCTTTGCAAGACTTTGTGTTGCTCTTTTGATTGACATTGTATTTCCCTATCCAATTTAAAGCTTGTTCCTTCAATTCCCTTCCACAAGGCGTGCTACCTTTCTATCCTTATTATGTTGTCTATTTCAAACTTTAAGCTCATATAATTATTTCTTTCTTTCCTCTTGTTACATCAAAAGACTCATAGTCATATCTTTCTAATAATCGATACTACCGACTCTACCAAATTACATTATCATATGCATTCTTGGTTCTTTTGGTGACAATGTGCATGAGAAGCTTAAGGAATTTTTTGATGGTTGAATTGAATTGTACATCAATGTTGTGTTTACCTTCATTGTAAATTACCCCAGTTTCTTGGTTGAATTGTATATTACCTCCACCATCCAAACCTCCACATTCAATGTAGTAATGTACCATTTTAGGTGTAGTCAAAGTGGGTGGTGGAAATGGGAATGAAAAAGTGCCATATTATTCATGGCAATGTAAATCAATACCCAAATTCATAGCTCCCTCCACAAACCATGACGATTGGCTTGGTTGTGAGGGAAGACTAAGCTCATCTTCCATTTCATCATGTTGAGTATATGTCATATCATCACACACTTGATCACTCACTAGTGGTGTAGTTGATTCATTATTAGTACTTTGAGGTGATGGTTGAATTGAATTGTACATCAATGTTGTGTTTACCTTCATTGTAAATTTCCTTAGTATCTTGGTTGAATTGTATATTACCTCCACCATCCAAACCTCCACATTCAATGTAGTAATGTACCATTTTAGGTGTAGTCAAAGTGGGTGGTGGAAATGGGAATGAAAAAGTGCCCTATTATTCATGGAAATGTAAATCAATACCCAAATTCATAGCTCCCTCCACAAACCATGATGGTTGGCTTGGTTGTGAGGGAAGACTAAGCCCATATTCCATTTCATCATGTTGAGTAAATGTCATATCATCACACACTTGATCACTCACTAGTGGTATAGTTGATTCATTATGAGTACTTTGAGGTGAATCAAGTGTAGTTTCCTATAGTTTGTATTTCGGTGTTGTACAATGCAATTTAGCATTAGCAATATTGGATAGTAATTTTTTGGCCACTTCATCTGGTGAAACATCAATCCCAAATAGACTAAGGATGTTTTTCATTACAAAAGCATCAACCTATACATTGAACTGAAATGCACATGTAATCCATTTTCACACCTAACATTATTTAAATATTATTATTAAATAATAATATTGTCTCATGCCTTTTATCCTTCAAAGAGAGTTGGTCTTTCATATTTTACGAGTCTTGGTCAAAAGGTTTTAATAACATAAAACTTAATGTAAAAATCTACTGCTATGAAAAGGGAAAAGTAAAAGTTTCCATGCCAAAGTAAGGAGAAACTCACGAGGCATAAGTTTGCATACAAGTAAAGAATAAACTCTATGTTAGGCGCCATGAAATAAGGGGAAAAAGGGAAAAGCTAAAGTTGGGTGCCAAGTTTGACAAAAAAGAAAGAGCTGAAGAAAGGACTCCACATGAAGGAGGAGTGCTAGGGTTTTTGTCTCTAAAGGAGGAGTTTGAAAGCATGCAAGATGGAGAGGAAGGAATATATGAATAATGGAGTTCATGAACAATAGTTACCTTCATATTTGGAGCTGAGTGTGCAAGGGCATGTACATTGGAGATATCATGATAAGAGAGGTAGTTCCTGAGTTTAAACCTTTCTATTTCATATCTTCATCTTAAGAGATGTCATCGTGCTTCCATTAGAAGCTACTTTCAAACACCATTACTCTGTTATTGCATTTAGAATGCAACATTATTTTGAAGCTTTTATCATTTGATAAAAAATACAAGAAGATCCTTCAAGAGGTGGGTATTCTGGGAGTTCTCTTAGATGATATCAAAAAACATAAATTTATCTCTAGTTTTGAATAAAAAACCAAGATTCCTAGTATTGTAGAAGAAGTTACAAGTTTGAGTAATTCTGGTCAAAATGAAAAAGAGTTGGTGAGATCTCATATAAAATGCAAACAAAAGATTATGTCAAAAGTCACTCAAAGGACAAGGTTTAAATAATGCTTAGGACAACCTTGCAAGGAGAGGTTAAAAGTTTTAACAACTTGGGTTGCTGAAATATTCAGGGAAACTAAAGACATAAAATTGTCTCATGATACTTGTGGACTTGAGAATGTTAATAGATGATGGGTGATCCCACAATACTGGTTAACAATTTTTGGCCAAACTGGACATTGACCTGATTTTTTAAAACTAAATCTTCACTTTTGGGCATTTATAGCGGCTAAACCGTGAGGAATTTGAAGATGATGCAAACTAATGATTTGTGAAATTTTGTCTATAGATTCTAAATATGTCTTTTTCAAAAATTTTGGAATCAGATTGCACTTCTTTTTCCATGTCCTTTGAAAACTAGTTTTTAACAATAAACACCACTTTTAAAGAGTGACGTTACTAGCTAACACATAACTTTTTTTCTATGAGGGATAAAATTTTAATTTTTTCAAATTTAGATTTGTAACTATGATATCTAGTGCATGGAATTGGTTTCATAGAATTTCATTGAATATTTTTCTCTTAATTAAGTTTCAAATTCAAACGAGTTAGAATTTAGACATGATTTCCTGGCTAAAACATAACCTTTTTTGTATGTATCAATTTTTTTTTTGTTGGATCAAGGACATCAATATCTAGTACACTGATATTTTTCAATTTTTTTTTATAATCTACTATTTTTCCACATGTGCAAAACAAAGAGCTTGATTTTCGATGAAAAACCTACATTCACAAGAAATAAAAAATAAATATAATAATCAAATTAAATTTATTTAAATTATACTTTTTGGAAGCTTATAATAAGGACTACATACTTACAAAAAATAAATTTTAAATGAATTCATTTGATCCCCCAAAAGGTAAATCAAAAGTGTTTTTTATCAACATTTTGATAGGTGTAAAGGAGACTTTGTTATAGGTATGGTTTAAAACTAGGGGGTTCTATCCAAGGGGGTTTGATCTAAGGTGGTTTGATCAAACCCTCTTCAATTGGAATTTTAAATGGAACTTTTCAGGGCAAATCTAAAAATATGTGATTTTAGCAAAAATCAGGATCTCCCAAAAAGTGTAAACCACTATTGTGGGATCACCTTGATAGAAAGTTGTGGTCTGATCACTTAATCAATCAAGAAGGAAGTTATGAATGGGTAACACTAGAAAATGCTCCATCTCCTATGCCCTTTTCCATAGACTCGAAGTGATCCTGTCAGTGAAATTCCAAGTATTAAAACTAGAAATGATGCAAACCAATGTGGTTTTAGTAATGGAAAATCCTCTCTTTTTGATGAAAGACCAGTAGAGGAGGCGATTATTCATGTACAAATTAAGGAAAGTAAGGTATGCATGGTGACGGGGAGACACCTAGAGCCACTAAAATCAGAGACCAAAAATGGAAATAGACAATACTTGTCATGGACCTCGTCAAAAACATAAGAAGAAGCATTGAAGTTTGGAACTATAATTAGTATTGATCTTGGAACAACATAATCTAATGATATATGATAGTGGGGAGAGTTTAAACAATGATGAAAGGGTAGTGGCTCTTTGATCATATGAATTGAATGTGAAGGATGCATCTATGATTGGGACTTACAATGGTATTTGTTAGATAAATTTGTTTCTTGAGGTTATCTGGAGTAGCTATGTATCTTAGCAGGTCTTTAACAATAATTATTGAGGCTTCGGGAAATAAAAAATGAAGTTGATAAATGAAGACCGCCACACTTGTTACTATTAAGCTTGTGTCAATAGAAAAGAGAGGAATTATGCCTTTAGGGCTTATATATTCAATGAACTTGTTTAGGAATAGTTTTTTACATTCAAGGATAGTCATGAAAATATAGATTTTGCGGGACAGTCAAATGAGGATGTGACAATATTAAAGGAGGAAGATTCATGTATGCCATAAAGCCAAAGGTAGTGAGGGTTTTCACAATGATGAAGGATAGTCAAAGCCAAGTAACAAGGTTAGTACTTTTTGACAATCACCATGGTAGTTTTCAAAGGTGTATTCATGAAATTAATGAATGTAGACAACCATGAGCATAGGACAGTCACTTGGTAAGAGAGGGATAGAGGATCACAGTCACCAAAAACACCTTCATAGTCATAAAGAGTGCATTCGCTTTCCAAGATACCTTTCCTTCAAGGCACAAGATACAATAAATGAACAATGATTATCTTTATCATTGTGAATGATAGTTTGGAAGCATCATTCACAATGATAAAGATAATCATAGTTCATAAGGAAGCATGGTCTAAAATACAAAGGTAACAATCCTTCTAAGTATAAAAATGATGAAAGAAAAACATAGGACAATTCCATTGCTAGTAGCCTCAACATTTTTGGATGGATTTCATTGCATCCTTTTAAGGCATTTCTAGAGGAAGTGGCTAGAATTTTGGAATATATGGAGAAGAATTGAATGTTTCTTTAAGCACAACCCTTTCTAAATGATGCAAGGAATTCTAATAATCAACATTTCAAATAGAGTTGGACACACCATAGAACAACAGTGAGGATTGTGGCTTTGGACACTATGAAAGCTCAAGAACATGACCTAGCATTGGAATTCAAGATAAATAGATCAAGCATTTGGTCAAGGGAATTTGCGAATGCATGAGGGAAAAGTAGTAAATAATGAACTATACATTTCAAAAAGGTAGACCATGAAATACTATTAAAAACCTATACACATGTAGGTGGAAATTCAAAGGGAACAACATGGCAATTTTATAACAGTGAGTCATGAGTTGATAGTCAAAGGACACCACATATGAACTATATTATGATCATAGAGAAGCATGGAAATATAAAACATAGTTAGGATGATAGTCCAGGGGTTAGTATTAGGATATGGTTAAGTATATACAGGATCAGACAATCCTTGGCAACATATAGAGCAACCATTTCATAAAGGGGCAACGATTCGTGGTGATGGACATTTAAATGAGTTCTAAGTTTCAAAAGGGTAGAGTTAGTAATGATTGCAATGGAAGGGACAGTGAAAATGATAAAAGGAGATAGTCATCCTTCAAGTCTTCAACTTAAACCCACAAATTAAAATGACAGTATGTATGAATGATGCTATGAAATAAACAAAGGATAGTTTAATGATTCCATAATATAGATTAAGAGCAAGAGGGAGATTTGACAGCCATTTTCAAAACCCTAGCCAAATAGATGGGAACCACTTTAATCATGAGCAGTTGCCATGAAGATTTATCTAAAAGGAAAATCTCAAGGAGATCATTTAACTTTCAATAAGGGGGCAATCTATGATGAAGGAATATCATAAAAGAGAAACCACTTATGGCTGTGTGAAAGCATAAACAATGAGTTTTAAAAGTGTCATGATGTTCCAAAGGAGGACATCAATATTTAAGACCTAAGGAGGGAGTTATAACAATGATAAATAACAGTAGTAATAACCACAATGAATTTCATCCTTATAAGGATAGAGCATTCAAAAAGGTAGTCCTTAGATAGTCACCATGAAGTAGAGAATGATCATGCAAGGAAAGGGGTAGTCTATTAAAGGTAATCTGTGATGATTCAATATAGAGAGAAGTAACTAAAATTTAGGCTTGTGTATAACGATAATACTCTTTTGTGTT
>VDFB02186448.1:0-25736 GCA_007258455.2 Sequoia sempervirens
GCATATTGATACATTGTTTATTAATTGCATAATCATTATATTTAGTGATATATTTAGTAATATTTATTCACTAATTTTTGTCAATTGGTAGTTTATTTAATTGCTTTTGTTCACTGATTTCTACCAAAAAGTGCTAGAAATGAGACAATGCTTTTGAGGTTTAAACATAAAACACAAAAATAATAATCAATCATTCATTTGCACATAATGAAACATCTATTAAGAAGGAAAAATACTAAAATTTTATTGAAAAACGTGTTACAAAGTATGTTTCAAGTAGTGTTGTGACTAAGAAAAATGAGTTACAATGCCTTTCTTGCTTATACAACTCTAAAATAGACAAAAAACACTAAGATCCCTGAACAACACATTCAAAATATTGCATAAAGCAGTGGGCCAAGTTGTCTAACAACTAGTACATGATAAACAACAACTGTGTCATTTTTTAAAATATTTTAGTGGCCATTGTGTGAAGGCCCCTTCTTTCTCTTTCATATGAATAACTCCATCTATTTTGTCTTCATAAGCAAGGGGTATGTTACTTGTGACCTTTAAAATATTTACATTTTCATCTCTCATTCCTTTCAATTTGACTCCATGTACAGTAGATAGTGAGTGAATCTACCCAATGCACACAACAACACCATCAAACAGATCCAACACCCCAACCTTATCCCTTTCTTGGAGTTTATCAATACATTTCTGCAAAAACCAAAAAACTACACATTATATTGAGATATAAAACATTCAATTTAACACACAGATAAAGATTCAATAAATATTTATAAGAAACTAGAAAATAATGATAGGAAACCTGAAACCATGCCCCTAGCAAAGCTATTGCATTAAAAAATTTAATGCAACAACTTTGATATGTGGATATTTTAATGCAACTTTGATAGGAAACACATATAAGAAATTTTCACATCAATATTTTCACTCTAGTGAGAGCTACTGTAACATACTTGTGATGGAGAATAATGTTGTCATAAGACCTTCAACAATGCCAAATTTATCATTGATCACCTAAAAAGAAAAAAAGAGTTTAAAATTGTGGAACACTAAATTTTATTCTCAAGTAAAAATATAGTGTTTTCATGCATAAAGATTAAATACATCTGAAATTGTATGATTCAAGTATTTAACATATTCTTACAAAGCTTAGCCAAAGGAGCTAGGTAGTTAGTGGTACAACTAGCATTTGAAACAATGTTCAAATAAGATTTGTAAACGTGCTCATTAACCCCAACAACAAACATTGGGGCATCCTTGATGGGAGCTAAGATGACTACTTTTTTAACACCTTGCCGAGAATGACGAACAAAAAAAATATTACTATTTCCTACTAAATTAAAGAGTCACCTAAAAATCATTAGTTAAGTTCAACACTCTTACATCAATATAGAGAAAATTATTTTAAAACTTATTATTAGAGACAATAATTTCATTAACATCCAAGGTATAGCCTATAGGATCTATGAAACATCAAAATGACATATATGAATTGAACCATAATGCCTACACATGAATTGTTGCTAACTTTAAGATCATCTAGAATCATATTCCTAATTCTAGAACAATATTAATATAACTAACTAGTTGCTTGAAAAGAATATCTAGTACCTTATATAATAAAAGTATTAGAGACATGATATTTCCATGGTCCATTACTGTGCAATTTGTTTTGTATCAACAAATCACTTTCTATGATCCAATCATCAAGATGAATAAATCCATCCACCAAAAGGATCCCGAAATGATCCAAAATGTTGATACAAAAACACACTTGCACACAATCTTCTACTAAAAGCTTGCTAATTCAAAATTATTAGAGGTAAAAAAATGACACACCTTTAAGTGTACAACTGCTTTCTCTTTATCATTAAAGACTCCTGCTAATTCAACTACATACTCTACACCAACCTCACCCGAGGGATTTTCTTTCAGATTTTTGAAGAATTGAATTGGATTAGACATGTACATAAATATGGATAACAACACATCAAATAAAAGCAAAAACTCTGACCCCTATAAACACTTTTCTCATGAAATCTCTCATTGAAGCTTATCATTAGACATTTAAAATGACTTACCTACAACTAAATACAACTACGTGTGTCTCACCAAAAAGAAATTTTTTTTCTTCCTTGACCTTCACTTCATGTTTCTTCCACTAGCCATGGACACTATCATATTTGAACATATAGGTCTGAATGTAACATAAACAAAGAAAAAAATGATAAGTACTCACAAAATTTGACTATACCAGTAGTCAGACAATGAAATATATAAAGAATCATAATAACATACTTCATTATGGAAAGTGCAAATCCTTTTAGGAAAAAAATTACCAAAAGAAAATGATCAAAATTTCCCAAAAAATATCCCTATCCTTTAGAAAGCTATGATAATGTCCACAAATTCACAGGTGTATTTTTAATTGGTGTGCATATTCTCTACATATAGGCCCTTGTAAGGCTCTCTAAAAGATAGATTAGTTCACACCCACAATTAGTTTGTGTTTCCTATGCAAATTTTTTTTGAAATAGTTATGTATGTCAATTAGATTAGATTCATACACGTACACAAATCTCAACTACAATGGTTGTCATTTTGAAGGAGTTTGCATTCTTTGTATAAAAAGGTTCTAATTTATAATCATTTCTAACATATTTGAACAAAGAAATTTCCTAGAAATATCCATACATCAAAGTTGCTACATTAAAATATTTTTTTATTAAGGCTGATAATATTTGTTTCGAAGTTCTTTATTCTCCATACTCAGGTATGTGAAGGATCATCATGGAAAAAAAAAGCCCTTAAGTGGTGAAAAATTCAAAAAAATCAGAGTTAGGCAACTTGACATAAAAATTTGAATAAGTTATCTATATTATTTCAAAAATATGTAAGAATAATATCTGTAGCAAATTGAATGTAGTTTCTAAACTACTAGGTTTTTTTTTTTTTTAAATCTATTTGGTGAAAATTTGAAATTTCAATGCAGTAGTACTTAAATTTCAAGGAAAAAATAAGTAGGTGTCTTTCGACCACCCTAACCACAATAAAATGATAGTATTTTTTTATACTATTTTAGACATAAGTAGAGGGACTCATGTTCGATGTGATGTTATTTTTTCCAAGTAAATAATTAATTATGAATTTTTTATTACAACTTTTAAAAAATATAAAAATGGTAATGTCGACCACCTTAACTGTCACAAAATTCATGAAATTCAATTTCTTTTAATCCTATAGTATGCTAGCATAGAATGTGATGCATGTTTTGGATTCAAAATGTGATAATCCGTTGAAAGCTATAGATGTTTTTCAATCAGCCTAATCAATCAATACTTTAGTCATAATTCAATAGAAAATGAATAATAATTATTTATTAAAGTCAAAGTAAAGCATAATTTATATTGGTGGAAAGTTGAGAATCTCCTTTAAAACCCTTTTCATTTCATCAATTTTGGGTAAAAAAAAGTCATCAGCCACATACCCTACAAATACCCATCATATTGCCACTTTTTGGCCCATCATGATCCTGCACATACTCATAGGCTATGGTTTTGAAGAAATGTTACACTTTTCAGTCTACATCAAATTTTACTTGCTTGTTAGATACTAAAAAATAGCTAAATAAATGGAACAGGGTAAATCTAGACTGACCAAAGATGAGAGTTGTAACATTTTTGGAGAGTGATTTAATTGTTTTTGATAAAGCGTAAAACGGGTTTTACAGGGACCCGAAACCACAAAGTTTACAATAGAAAAGAAAGGACAAAAATGTCTAGTAGACAAGACCACCTACACAAAAGGAAAAGACCAGAACAAGCAGTAGTCACCCGCAAAAGACCAGAAAGGTCAAACAAAAAAGGCCAGCAGAAGAGCCAGTAGGAGAGTGATTTAATTGTTGAAATGCTTGATGCTGAGATTATTGAGAGAAGAGTTGATCTTGGTTGTACCATTACTAGATATAGATGAGAAAAATAAGTTAATTTACATAATTTATTAATAGTGGAAGATGTAAAATATTGTAGTGTCCCCTTTTTTATTTGAGTCACAACACTAAGTTTGTCAATAGTTAGACGAGAGAGAATTGACTTAGTTCATGTTGGTAGTTAGAAAGAACGAGTCTTTCAGTTAGAACAAGGGGATTGAGTCTTCATGTTGAGGTGGCTTCATCTGCCTCTTAGGTAGTTGTTAATTAAAATAAGGATACTACATTCATAACTTTATGTACACCTATAATTATTCTCAGCAAAAATAGGTAGTGATGGGTCAGTTAGCTATTGTTTGGTTAAAACAAATGAGCATGCAAGTTTAAGAGAGTATCATTTGGTATATATGCCTCTTTCTCCAAAACAAAACTAGCTCTCAAAAGAAATCATGGGTTGGATAAAAAGTATTCAATAACCTCAATTTCAAGTACAAATTCTATAGAAGGAGCATGAAAGAACAAAGTAGCTCAAAGTAACAAAGCCACAGTATTTACAATTTCTAACCTTTATTGTTGGAAATTTATTACACCTACGCCCTTGAAATTGAATGCCAAGATATATGTAAGTGGTAATTGTCTATACTTGTGGCACTTAAAGATGAAAGAAAAATATTGTCTTACTAGCGCATCAATAAAGGTACTGAAAATAAAATAAAAATTGTTGAGGTTGGCTTTTGACTAGATAGACTATGAAAATGTTGTTGAGAAAATTAATATTGTAGTTTTTATAAAAAGATAAAGACAATTGATATTAAATATAATGCTATGATGAACGATAGCAACTTGTAACCAAAATTTTCCACCATTTCTTACTAGAGATTAAATAACTTCTAGTTGACATGAGACATTTACCACAACATGAGGTCTTTTGGCCAATGTTAGTGCCTATGCCATCATGCCAATACCACCAACAACCTGGTAGAATTAATCCACATTAGTGCCAAGATAATTCCCATAATGATCTAGACCTAGCTTACAAAAAAGAAAATTTAGGTGGTGCATCAAAACAACATTTAATACAAAAAGAAAACTTTATCATATAGATCAATATTACAACAATGTTAGACAATCCTAAACAATAGAAAAACTAAAAAAACACATTATTTTGTAGTGCATGTTGAACTTGACAACAATGCCATTTATTATGCTAATTGAAAGAATTCAACAATAATGCATATGATTTGGTCACATTATCCCTTAAAATAAAACTTCAAGTAGTGTGTTTATTTCAATTATACATGCATATATTATACATGTATAATTTTATCATTTGGACCAAAAAGAAAAACTCAACAATAGAAAAACTGAAAAAACACATAGAAATCATTCACTAAAATTTAAACATGTGAATATATATCTAACTTTAGAAAGGTCTCTTCACATAAAGCATAATAGAAAAAGTGAAAATCAATCAAGTTCCAAATTTTTATCCATGTGCTTCTAATGTACTCATTGATTAAAATTTAGGAGTATCCCAATAGTTTCTACTTGTTTCATCACATAATATATTTCAAGGGCTCAATCTTCTTGCTCTCTTTACGATCAAATTAAGGCTACCAATTAGAAGGTTGGATTATATCTACCACTATTAAGGCCTTCTCAATCATGGGAATCTAATCCATGGAATTCATAGGTGGTTTGCTCAACACATAGTGCAAAGACCACTACATCATTGTTGTTTCCTACTAATTTTCCAAAATGGATAACTTTATGTTGTGCACCAAATTAGTTGATACTCTACGTGCTATAGATTTTTTCTTCAAGCATATTTGGAGAAATTTCAAGCTGTCACTCACTATCATTTTGGATCACGACTTATACTTCTTAAGCCGCATTTGGTGGACATTATAGAAGATTCTAGGTTGTTGGTTGGGCTTCTCGACCTCATTTCAAAAGGAAACAAATGTCCAAATTGAGGTTGTTAATCACACTTTATTCCACAGTACTCCATCAAGATATCATTTCAATTAATGTGTGAGCATTTTTTCAAGAGGTGGCAGATGTAAGCCAATGTTGACCTAACCCTCAAGGTTTTTTGTATGTTCCTTGCCTTGAATTGAGTAAAGAGATAAAGATGTCACAGTAATATGTCATGAAAAGGCAACACTTTTAATGAAGATCTGATTTCATACACCTAGGAGATTTGGTGCCTCTAAACTCAATAGAGACATGTCCTTCAAATGTGCCATGACAATGCAAATTACAAAATACATTGATGTATCATTTGGCAAGCTAGAGCTAGTTCATGTTACATGTTATGGTATCATCTTAAACCTAGTACATATGACAGTGTGGTTTTGGTTATTGTTCATGTGTGACAAGTAAGAAATTAGTTGATTTAATAAAGGTACTTGTGCCAATTTATCTTGAAGACACGCTTCTTTCAGTGGTTGCTAGGGTTACATTGAAGAACATTGTAATGAGGTGATTACAAGGATATGTGACTATACAAATTAAATGAATGATGTTGAGTGCAAGTTAGTGAATGCGGTGAGTATCATAACAAGCATATACATAATGAAAGTGCAATCCTGAATAGGTTTGGTGAATAAAGTGCTTGTATCAAAGCTAGCCTTGAGAGGAGCATCCAACATTATAACACTACCACCCAAATTATTCTAAAAGAGTAGGGTTTTGATAGGAATCAATTAGCTCCCTATAAAAGCAAGCAACTAAGGGTTTTGTTGTGAGCTTCACAAGAGATTGAAAGACAGGGAGTTAGACCATCTTAGTTCATGGTCAATATGAGGTCCAAATGCTAGGATAGTTAGTATTAGTTGACAGTTTCATGAAGCCATGCTTAGATTTTGTGCTTAAATAGCTAGGTTCTTTTATGAGCATTTCACAAACAAGTATTGGAGATAAATACAGTTTTAGTGTCCACCATTGAAAGCCTTTTTTTTTGAAAAGATCATATATAAAAAATGACAACAAGGACATACTTATGCAAAGGATGTTATGACTGTGCAAGGTGGTAGTCCTCTTAATCAAACTTTGAATAATTCTTCAAAGATAGGTTATTCTTGTGAAATGACAAGGAGGTGACTTTGCATGTTCATGCCAAATACAAGCATAACAAAAGTTTTTCTACAACACTAATTCAATTGATAGGAAAAGAAATGGGTTGATTTATATTACATGACCAAAAGATGACACAAAATCAACAAATATTCTCCATCCAAATTCATCTCCAAGATTGTTTCAAGAGAAATTGTTCTGGGAGATGTAAACCATTTCCATCATTTTAAAGAAGATTGGTGACGCTAAATGAAACAATATGAAAAATAGGCTTGCACTATAATAATGTGTACTACATTAGATATCCAATAATAATGAAGGATCATCCATCAAATCATAACAACAAGGATTCTTTTGTCATGTGTTGTAGTTACAAGCACCCTACTAGACATACATGAAAAAGTGGAAGCATAGATAAGGAAAGTGAATTGTTTCAAAAAATTCCTCAAAGAAATGTGATATCATGGAAGGCACCCACTCTCCCACAAACTCTTCAAGTCATGCCAACGGTGATGCTAGAAAGCTTGATAGCTTGCCTCGTCTATGCTTCCACATTTTCATGTATGTCTAGCAAGGAACTCTCGCATCACTCTGAAGACCAACAACAAACTATGTGGTGTTGTGGTCGAGGTATACAATGACACTTTCAAAGGTTGAGGAGTTGGGCTTTACACCCACTGGTTGCATTTTCTTAAAATTTTCTAAGGACTTTTCAAAAAAACCCATTTTGAACATATCCTTCAATCACGACCTTCCATGATATCACATTTCTTTGAGGCATTTTTCCTTCAACTCCTTTACTAGGTTTGCATATGTAGTGTTTGGAATTAATACATTTGCGTAGATAGGGTTGTGCAGATGGTATAATTTTTTTGTTAGATTTTTGTATCCCGACCCTTCAAACAGTAAGAATTCCAAATTTTATTTGGACCAAACATCATCCTTAATCACTAGAGTTAGCTTGTGTTACCTCAAAATCAACTACTTCAACTGTATGTGCCATCTTGCAAATTCTAAAATTTTGGCTTCTTATTTCCTATAATCTTTTCCATATAGTCTCTAAAATTCCCTTTATATTTTGGGACAATGAGATGGTGATGAAAATTTCATTATTCTCAAAGTAACTTGCATCCTACATCCTTCATCAGGAACAATTGCATCATAATCTGGAAATAAGAGGTTTCTACTATCCACTTTGGATCTCTTCCCTTCTTTTACTCATTTGTTTCATTTATCTCCACCAAAAGACCTATTCCATGCTCAAACTCTCCTTATCTTAGTTTGTTTGATGATCAAGTGGTTTTTTATAATTCTTTTGAATACACTTCAACCAAGACTTCATTCATGTCTATATAGCACTGCAATTATTATTCTACTTTTTTCAGAGGTGGGCAAGAAACAACTCCACTTTTCCACAATAAATTAGTTATATTGAGACCATGATATCCATGAATACACTTTTAAACACATTAAATTGAGAGCTATCAAATATTCTTCAATTTGAATTTCATCATCTTGCCTGGAACCACTGTTTTCAACTTTTCCATTAATTCTCCTACATGTTTAGCTATAACAAATACAAATTCCACTAGAATGTCTTTCCCAAATCTAGCATCTTCACATCTAAAGACTCCTCTCATCCCTTCGAGAATCTAGGAAATGGTGCCGATCTTGCAAAATTAGAGCATGTGGCACATGTGATGAGTCTAAGGAATCGGGTAGAAAATACATAAATTCATCAACCAAATCTAGATCCTCCTTGAAAAATGAACCCACTTATTGACACATTTCATTGATTGTCTTGTTTCCCTAAGAATGATACATCATCTTAGAATTCAAGAGAGTGTGATACTCATTGTGGTAGAAAAGTGTAGGTTTGATGAAGGTAATGATCTCATTGATCAAAGGACAATCATCACCAAGATAGGATCCTTTTGAGTTTCTTGTGCATGTGAATTTTAGGCAGTGCCATGAGCCTTGAAGTAATAGTAGGGTAGTCTAGTATGTTTGAAAGTAAATTTTTGTTTATGTTTTCCTAGTGATTTAAAATGCAATCTTAATGGTTCCTGACATAGGTATAGCATTGTTTGGAAGCAACAATCTAAAACATGGCCATGTGGTAGCAAGCTCACATTTTTACTTCATAGTCCTATTATTAAGGCATTATTATCATCAATGATAGGTTAGCTTGGATGAGCATGTAGCAATATGAATGTAGCCTTAAAGGGATAGTGCATTCTTCATGGAAATCAAATGCAATAAGAGAAAGGCTTGAAGACAGTGGGTTGTCACTATGTCTTGCAACAGTTGAGGAAAGTCATTAAGGTTGCATGATAGTCCAAAGGAGGTTGTCAATGATAGGCATACTAATTTGCATTCCATCTCTTCTATATCTATGATACATTTTAATTGGTATTAATTCCAAACATAGGATTGAGATATCAGAGTTATTGTTTATTGGAAAAAATCAAGCATTTTTGACAGCCATCATGCTAGAATGTGTCAAGTTAATAACAATAGGTGAGGTTCAATGACAAGCCTAGTATTGAGTACATGGTCATAGATCAACCATGTATGATGAAAGCTTGCAGATTACAAAGAAAGAGATAAAGACAGTACATAGGTCTGTGTTTCATGTACCATGAATAATAATGTTTTTTAGATCACAAGCAAGGGTATATCTACTCATAAGAAAGGAGATTATAGTGAAAGGACAAGGAACATAAGTCTTCCATAGCGAAGAATGGTGTAAAGTAAACCCTTTGAAGTTCCTAGATCTCAAGGAAAATCAAATAAAGGATTGAATGACAGGTTCTTTGTCAAAGTTGTGCATGCTTGATAGTTAAGAATTATGCCAAATGACAGTGAACAAATGATAGTTTGAGGGTCATATTGTCTAGGAATCCAAATAGCCAGACCATTGCCAAGGTTAACTGTGCTAATCTTCATCTTCAAGTTGTAGAGGGAAAAGCACCTATAGTATGCAGAGGTGGTCATAAAGGTAGGCTAGAGGATAAAGCATGATGTGATACAAACTTGTGTAGAACACATGGATAATGATTTGCATAATGGATTTTCAACATATGCTTTTCTTTCAAATTGTAATATTTTCTAGACCTTTTTTTAATAGTGGTTGGAAATTTCATTTTTAGGGGCTGATGCAAGAAGTTGGGTACACAAAAAGCTCAAAAAGTATAAATGTTTTTGCTGTTTTTCAGAATTTGTCACTTTTGGAATGAAAATTTGAGGAACTTACACAATGAATATTAAAAAAAGTCAGCAATATGAAATCTAGAATTTTGAATCTAGTTTCCAAATATGTAAATTATTAAAATACCCAGATTATAGAAATTAAATTTTGATAGGGATCTATAAAAACCCCTTTTTAAAAGTCCCTATTTTTTTACCATACCAAGCAAGTGTATGGACAACACTTTTTGACCCAAATAAAATTATTTTGCTAATTCCTTTTGGGAAGTGAGAGCTAACAATATGAAGTTTGATATGGATTGTTTTTTGTAATTTTTGGTTGACTATTTTTTTTTAATTAATTTTTTATTGTCCTTAATTGATGTTTTTTAAAATCAACGTGTACGGACAACATGATTGGACCTAAACAAAACATTTTTTGACTCTTTTTTTTTTAATTGTGTAGAGAATTGTCTGAAGTTTGATGCCATATAATTTTTTTTTCAAAAAAATTAACCAATAAAAAGTTATTAAAAAACTTTAAAAACCTGATATTTCAATTTAAAGGACTAGTTTGATTAAAAATTAATTAAAAAATAGCAAACATAATACAATTTTAACAAAATTTATATATTTAGAAAGTAGACATTGTGTTCTAATGGGTTTTAATTTTATAGATTCATTCAAAAAAAAAGTCCATCAGCTATGTTGTCAAAGTTGGACATTCTTCTTATATCTGCCTTATTTTTTTAGTTGCAGGTCAAAAGCTAAGACTCGGATTGCCAAGCCTTTCCCAAGCCTAAAAACAAGGCTGGATGTGGTGTGAAAATTCAATTTTTAAATAATGCGTACGCGTTAAATAAACGCGTACGTGTTATTCAAAAGAAATGCGTACACGTTTCATAATGCATACGCATTACCCATTTACGCGTTGGGAAAACGTAACGTGTATGCATTATGAAACGCATATGCGTTTCTTGAACATAACGCGTACGCATTTCTAATATAGCCATTTTTCCCTAATTTAAAAAATTCTGGTAAAAGACGATTTTCCTGCAACATTCCTTTTCTATAGTACGGTCCGAGAGTGTCATTTTCTGCATTTTTTATTGCAAATTTGTCTTGTGCAGGGCATATTCTATTCAAATTGTTGGAAGAGACAAAGTGCAGGTTGAATTTTCTAAAGTGGAATCAAGTGCAAGAACTTTTTACAAAAATATTTGGAAAAAGTGAATTTTTGGATGTACTCATGATGTTTTTGTACTTCAAAGTATAGAAAAAATGATCTTCATAGTACATAGTTTAATTTGAATATTTGAAGGAGGTGGAAATTTGAAAATAAGTTTCTTGAATTATTGTTTTTGTGATCAAAGAGGGTTTGGTAACCATGGGTGATAAGCAAAGACAAAAAAAAAGATGTAGAAAGTTAATGACACCCGAAGAAGTTCAAGCAAATAAAGATAAGGAGGCAAAAAGACAAAGGGAAAGGAGAGAAAGGAATCGTCAAATGAAAGATTTGGAAGCATCTAGTTCCAAGAATGTTGAAGAGGAAGCCATGAATGATGAAATGAATGTAGATGATGCAAATGTGGAGATGGTGAATATAGAAGAAAATGCAATTACGGAGACAAACCCAATTGTGCCTTCAACTTCAACTTTGAATGATAAGCAAACAACTTCGGGTGTGTCTTCAAATCCACCTCCCAATGATATGGAAAATGCACCTATTCAAACAATCTATCCAGGTATGTGTTCAAACCCAAGTTTTCATAATATTGATATTGCTTGTTTAGATGAAGCTGGATACACCATTGATGAGATCAATAATATTAGGGTTAAAACAATGCAGAAATAAGAAAATGATGAAATTATATCTTATGAGAATGTAAATGAGAATGAAATCCCTCATATTGATGAAAATGATAATGAAATCCCTTTTACATTTGAAAATGAAAATGAAACCCCTTGTGTGAATGAAAATGAAACTCCTATGGATGAAGGTGAAAATGCTTTTTTCACAATTGAAACAGATATGCTAGAAAACCTTCGTGGTAAAGTTTCTTCGAGACAAATTAGAAATTATGGAAATAAAATATATAAAAAAAAAATTTATAGAAAGAAATTAGGATTCCAATGTCAACTCATGGTGCAATTGATGAGAATGTTGAAAATGAGAAAAGTGATGAAAAAATTAGGTGTTTTTGTAAAATCAAAAAAGAAAGATGATTCAGTAGAACAAGTCATATCTAGTGTTGCTAATGCTATTGATGTTATTGGTAAGAAAAGTCAATCAAAAGATAAGAATGCGGCTCGTCATGCAATAACAACTGCTCTAGTTGATAAAACAACTTCAAATAAAAGAATGTTAAGTAAGATTAGTAAATGTGTAAAAGTAAATCCTAGATCTTTGATAAGAGCTGCTAAAAGAAGAGAAGGTATTGAAAAGGATCCTATTAATCAATGTTGGAGTTTTAGTGGTAGACTTCTAAGATCAGACATGAAATTAACTAATGAAATTAAATATTTAATCCATAAATTTTGGCATGATAATACAAGAGTATCACCTAACATTAGAGATGTCTTAAAATTAAGGGTGGGTTCCAAAATTCGTGAACCTCATCCAAAGCATCTCTTAGATATGACTCAAACTGAATTATATAAAAAAAAATTAGATGCTTCAATCTTACCATTGAATATTAACATAAGTCAAAGATCATTTGAAAAGTGTAAACCTTGGTATGTTAGAATTAATAAGCAACGAATCTCTTATTGTTGTAAGAATCATGTACAATTTCATTATTATTATGATATATTTTGATATATACGATGCACTTTGCATGCTAACCAAATTATGCAGGACATTTGTGGCATTAATATGCCACCTGAAAGAATCAAAGATTTTATAGTAGGTTTGTTTTGTGATCCCTCTTTAAATGGAAACTCATTTTTTTTAAAAGCATGCATTTCTGGAGAATGCGATAGATGTGGTAACTTTTCATTATTAGGAGAATGTATGCATGAAAGTAGTTTAGATGAATTTGGACAACAATTAACGGATGTAAAAAAATTTAAAAATATTGAGTATTCTTTAAAAGATGGAAAAACTAGAAAACGTGTTGAGCTAATTGTGGAAAAAGTTAGTGTGCATGCTTTTATTAATGAATTTAAAGATAAGTTTGTACCTAAATATGTTCAACACTCTCATAATGCTCATTGGCTTGATAATCAATTTCGTTTATGTAAAAACACATTCCCAATTGGAAGTATATTGTCAGTTGTTGATTTTGCTGAAAATTATACTCTTGCTCCACAAGAAGAAATTCAATCACAGTATTATAATTCAATGCAAGTAGCGATATTTGTTCACATTGTTTATAAACATGCAGAAGATAGTACAGAAGATAATAGAATTTTTTTGAGAGAGTACCATTTTTATGTAAGTGATAATCAATTACATTCATTTGAGTTTGTACAATATTGTTTTGATATATTTTATAAAAATTTAAAAGAGAGAGGAATTCAGATGCTAGAACATCTCATATGGTCAGATAATTGCACAGGTCAATTCAAAAATGCTAGAATGTTTTATTGGTTATGTAGAGTTCATAAGGAAAATAATATCCAACACATATGGAGTTTTTTTTAAGCTGGTCATGGTAAGGGAGAACACAATGGAGCAAGTGCATGTGTGAAAAGAGCTCTTGCTAGAGAGCAACTAAAATTTGAGGATGTTGCAAAATTTAGAGATGCATGTGCAATTGTAGATTGGTGCAATACCAAATTATCTACAAGAACAAGTGAGAGCTCAATAATTTGACGCTTCTTTTGGTTAGTTGAAGAAAATGATATTTTTTCTCGACAAGATTGTGAAACAATTAATGGATCTGCAAAATGGCATTTGTTTAAGAGTTCAAATGCAAACACATGGACAATATGGGCAAGGGAGTTGGCATGTTTTTGTCAATTTTTTATTGCAGGTGATTGGGAGGCATGTGAAAATACGGAATGGGTCGAACAATGGCAACAAAGAGCCTTAACGCCTACATCGACAAATGTTCAACATGGAATGATAATTGAAGATAATCAAGTGTTTGCATCAGATGATTATGATCATGTTTCAGATCTTGTACAAGAAGGTACATTATTTATTGAGTTGAATTTTGTATGTATGTATGTTTATATGTGAATTAAATATAAGTCACTTTTTATTGAATTTTGTATTTATTTTTGCAGGACATGTGTATGTTGTTGTTGCACCTGAGGGGAATGAAGAGGAGACAGATTACTGGTTGGCTAGATGTGTTAAGAGAAAACATAAGTTGGCACATCCTAGAGTGGATGATGACAATTTTGAGTATCCAATTGGTTCAGTGGTTGTTGTTGGCACTTGGCTTCGAAAATATTTGATGAGAAAGAATGGCTTTCCTGCATTTGAAGATTATGAAAGACATAAGAAGATTATACATTATTCACATTTTATTTTGGAAACCAATATAAAACTAGTTAGATATCAAGGGAGGCCTGCTAATAAAGTTTTATGGACACTTTGAATGGATGATCACGAGACAATCATAGATGCATTAAAAAAGAGAGAGGATGCAGATGGTACAACATAATTGTAGTACCCCTCCATTTATGCTTATCTTTTCTGCTGTTGTGTTTTTACACTGTTAGACTATGATACTTTGTTTGGATATTTGATAGCTGGTTTTGAGCGACAGTGGATTTATTTTGTGACATGATGATACATTGTTTGGTGATTACTGATTTTAGACATGCTTTGAGATAGCATAGATGTTTACTTTTAGTTGATTATTGCTATGTATATGTTTTGATGGACTAATAGTTATTTATTTCTTCAGTCTGATGTGACGTGTATTGGTGTGGAGAGCGGAATCGCATCACTCACTTGCGAGTGCCCTGTGATATCCATGATTTTCTCCGCACGGTGTGTCTGTACAATGGTTATATATATATATACATGTTATTGCTTGGTTGCAGGAATTGTAGGTACATGACACCGACTCCACCTGGGTACTCAGGTCTGAGTGTGTCAAGACTTAACAGATACGTTGATTGGGAGGTAGTAGTTTGGTTTACCCTAGTCTAATCTATAATCCTGGTCTTAGTACATCGTCTGTTTTAGTTCAGAGTCATACGATTGTTTTGTATTTTTTTGTTTGGTTTAATTGCTTGAAAGGAAAATTGTTAATTTTAAATAATAGTTTATTATGTTTTATTTACTGTTATTTAAATTAAATTTTAATGTTGAAGAAATTAATTGCTTGTTATTTAATTAATTAATTAGCTTATTTGGTTAAATAGTTTGATCTTAAAAGATTAAGTTTATTTAATTAAATAAATAAATTAATTAAATTAAATTGTATTAATTTTGTGTGAATAAATTCAATATTGAAATTAAATATTTGGAGGAAATGGTAATTTTTATTAATAAGTAAATTTGCATTTGAAAATTGTAAATTCTAAAATAAATTAAACAAATTAATTAAATGCATGTAATTTGAAAAAAAAGGTTATCCGAGAAGTGGTTGAGGATATTTTGGGTTTTTCCTCAACATGTGTGCCAGTGTAATTATGAATTTTAGTTGAGGAAATTTGTTTACAGAGTTTATTGTGGATCTGGGAATGCATAGAGGATACAATTTTTTCTTCACGGGAAAATAATTCTGGGGCTCTGTAAAAATTCTCTGTAATTGTTTTTTTTGATATTTTGTTGCAATTTGGTGGAAAATCTCTGGTTGTTGTTTGGGCTTTGGGCTTTGTATCTCGGGAAAGAATTGTGGAAGGAAGTTACAGGCAAGATCTTCTCCAGTCAATTTTCAAAGCAAAGGAAATCAAGTATTTTTCTTATTAATTTCATTTTGTTGGTTTTTGAAAAGGAATGCTTTTGAAAAGAAATTAGCTTAATTTTAATTCTTGTATTTCTTGTACAGAAAATTGTTTTCTGTATTTTTTTTGTGAAGAATTGATGGTTTAAAAAAAAAAAAACCTCTGTAGTATATTCTCTATGGAAAGTAGTTGAATTTTTATGAAGGGAATTTATTTGTTAATAAGGGAATTGAAAACCTCTGGGGAAGTTTGGATTTGAAAGAAATTATACTGTGCGTGTGTTCTTTTGAAAACCCCAGAAGAAATTTACTATTTCCCCAATTTCCCCGTTGTTACTTCTTTGTTTTAAAAGAAAATCCTCTGATATTTACCAGAAAACCCAGAGGAATTATATATATATATATATAACTATATATACATATATATATCATATTAATATATACATAAATTGGATTGTGAATGGAACCTTTGTATTTTAATCATATCGTCTTACAGGAGGAAATATGCAAAGCATAGAAATTATTTTGAATTCCGTTTATCGCCGTATGGCAAAATTAATTGAGAAATGCATTTAAAAAAAAATTAAATTAAATTTTCTGTGTCTTTGGGGAGGGCCAAAACCCTCCCCACACCCCTCATGGGAGCGCAGCCCCCATGGCTGCGCACAACAGCCACCATGGCTGCTAGGCGCAACCCTAGTAAGGGTCGCGACCTCCCCACAGGGAGGTCGCGGGCTGCGCCGAGGGTTTCCAAAAGTTTTATTTTATTTAATTTTTTTTTAAAAACAAAAATTCATATCATATGTGATAAATGCGATTTTTATTTTATTGTTATAATTTGTATTTATATATATGTATATATGTATATATGTATATGAATATATATATATATATATATATATATATATATATATATATATATATATATATATATATATATATTGTGGGATTAAATAAGTTCAAAATTGAATATTTATAATTATATAAATATATGTTATGTTAGGAAAAATAATCTTGGAGTTCTTAAGATAAAATATATTTTTCTTTAAATTATGTTGCATGTGAAAAATTAAGATTGGGAAATTATAGAATATAATATATAGTGAATTTGTGAAAATCAGAAAAATAGATTAAATGAAGTAGTTATTTTTCTTGATTTTAAAATAGAACTTTTATTAAGATGATTTATAAATATGTTGTTTTCCCAACTGATGCATATGGATTTAGTATATCCAAATGATGTGAATTTGCTTTATATGGCTTTAATTTTTGAATTGGGCAAATGGGGATTATTTTTATGTGTTATTAAGTCTTCCAGATGTGGTCATTTCTTGGGAAATAAAATTTTACTATGGTTTCATATGTATGAACAAACTAGGGTAGTGCACTGGATTTTTGTGAACGAAATTGTGACTTTTATTGTGGTATTTCTGGTATTATGTGTTGATCTCTTTGTGCACTTTGTCTACCCTAGATAGAAAACTTAGTATATCTTTGTTACGTTTAGGGGAGTGACTTTTTGTAAGGGCCGACACACAAAGTGGTGTCAGGGTAACTTACAAAGAGTTAGTAAGTCAGTGATAACTAAATAACACAGTAGTTAGATAAAAACTCTTAACAAGATGTTTATGCCTCGCTTATGACTCTTGAGCTACTTCAGTCTTGAGTATAAGATGAGAAGGCTTGGAATGGAAAATCGGTGTCTTGTTTCTTCAAAAGATAATCAATTCTGCAATGATTTGCATTGGGGTCAGGTTTCGTAAGAGGTTACCAGGGTAACCCAAGGTTGGGGGCCGAAACCTAGGAAGAAACACCAGGGTAACCTTTGCAGCATTGTGATGACACTCCACCTAAAGTAACAATTAACCTTGTGTATGTAGCACATTCAATCATCAAAATCTGGAAGCAATGTAACCATTAGTTTGTTGTGTACTAGTGTCTAGGGTTAGTAGATTATGTCTAGGTAACCATATTACTATCTCCTAGCATGGGGGGTGGACCTACGGGTACCACATGGTTGGGTGGAACGTGCACCTTACTCCGTTGGGTCCCCAGTTTATGATCATGGCATCGAGAGCTTCATGGATGGAGAGCTCGCACTTGGAAACTTATATATACTTTCTTCATTGTAATTTGTAAATCTTGTATTTGAAAACATTCCTCAAATGTATATGAGGTGAACAATGTAAATGTTACTTGTAACTATTATTTGATCTACCTCATCAGATGGATGAGTATTGTATAATTTATCAAATGCAATGAATGAAACAAATTTGCACTTTATGTTATCTTGAATGGAGTTTTAAATGAAATGCAATGTTTATTTTTATGTTATTATTTAATATGTGCAATGTGAAATACTAAAGTCATCTATGGAAACTCAAAGTAGTGTAACATCGCGTAACTTAATGAATGTATGCAACTAATTAACTTAATAATTATACTTTTAAAAAAAAATTATTTCACCTTTATAACACATTTGCAATATTCCTTAGGTTATAATGACGGGGCATTACAATAATAAATAAATATTGGTAAGTATATCTAGTTGTTTATATAGTTAATTGATATATATACATTTGTATTTAATCATTTCTAATTAAAGTTTTATATCATTTTTTGTTTCAGGTCCTTAGCTATCTTTAAAGTACCTTGGTGCCAGATCTTTATATCTCTTTATAATCTATAATTTTGTATTTTGGCTACTTTCTTATACTCTTTGCTATCTTCTTAGTTTCGCAGAATCTTATATGTCTATGAGAGTGTATCTCTCATCTACTATTTTATATCCTTTTAATTTATTTTGACACCCCTTTAATCTACCTTACATTCCTTAATTCACTTTCATATCTGAGTTTATTTATCAACTTCCTAATCTGCCTTTCTATATCTTTTAAGCTACATTCTCGGGGTTTTATTAATATCTATATTAGGTGTTCATTAGTATGTATCC
The DNA here is from genome assembly GCA_007258455.2 of Sequoia sempervirens. Taxonomy (NCBI): domain Eukaryota; kingdom Viridiplantae; phylum Streptophyta; class Pinopsida; order Cupressales; family Cupressaceae; genus Sequoia; species Sequoia sempervirens. The sequence continues at coordinate 19,010 of VDFB02186448.1, forward strand.
CTTTACCTATTGCCTTTTGTATCTCAATTCATCTTTAATAACTCCTCTCTTAATCTACTTTATATCTCTTTTGAGTTAGTTTTATTACCCCTTTAATCTACCTTTATCTCCCTAAGCTATCCCATAAAAGGACTTTGTATTCTCTTGTTTATCTCTTCTAGGGACTCATGGTTGTATTCTAGGGTTCATGAGATGCATCCTCTTAAACCATCCTCTTAACTCCCCTTAAGCCATTCTCTTAAGACCCCACTTAAGCTATATATCCTCTTAGGTCCCCTTAATCCATCCTATGGAAAACATCTTTTGAATTTGTATGGAATTTACTATATACTATTCTTTTCTCGCATGATTTTTTTTCTTAAATAACTCATAAAAATTGTAGTTACTTACATTAATTATTTTTGCAGGTTCTCATCAAGTCGATCTAAGAAGTGATTGTTGAATTGAAAAATTTATCAAGAGACTATGTAAATGTCATTTTTTTGTCTTCACCTAAAAGTTGATAAGTTTTAATTGTATCTACATGCACATTTATGTTTCATCATATTATATAGTTGTAATAAAAATCTTGATATACATTATATATGTTATCACTTTTAAATATCTGTTCCAATTTTATAGATTATACATTTCATAAATTGTATTTTGGTCATATTTTTATATAATTATTCAGTTGTATAGATTATACATTTTATACATACAAGGAGATAGTTTTTTGTTTATTGATTCAAATATTTGCTATCTAATTGGAAAATAGTTAAAATTACCTGCCCTTAATTTATTATGTATATGATCTAAACTATTTAAGGAATGTTTTAATTTGTTACCTAACCATGTGATAAATTATATATATTAAATTTGATTCTAGATAAGAATTTATATAGTGCATGTAATACTTGAAAATTAGATAAAATATAAATAGTCTAATGTATGAGTGCATATAATCATGAAAATGAACATAACAAGATATCATAATTGAGTGCATATATAATCATCATATTAAAGTCAACTGATATAAATAAACACAAATATGATAATAACATGTTCAAAGTAAAACTAGAGATAGATAGTCCATAGAATTTATATGTCAAGTCCAACACATATAGTCCATAAAATATAGAACCATCTAACTTTCAAGCTGATCGGTCAAATCAAGTCTCCTCTTTGTTCCATGTTGACTAGATGTACCTACATCATGTTGTAAAAGAGTACAAGAAACTTGAAATTAGATTTAAATTTATTTATAAATTTCGATATAATTAAACATATTTAAACTTGAAAATATAAACTTTAAGATAAAAATAAATTTAATTAAATATCTAGTATTTATATAGTAAAAATAATTTCTAGTATTCATAAATTACCATATGATCATGTGAATCTGTAATTGGCATATTTTCTTCAACGGGTAGCATAACTGTCACTTGAGAAGATGCAAATGCCTGATCTACTATATCCTCCATATTCATATAAAGCAAACAATTTGTGAAAACCTCGAATATATATATATATATATATAAGGTCTGTAAAAATTGTATAGGAGATTTAAAGTAAAGTTTACAACCTCGAATGATATGACCTCATGATCATGCACCTGAGATTTCCCATGCATAAATGCCAATGATGTCTCAGATGCACGGCCTGCCATGGGTATCTCATGAAATTCCTGCATATAGATGTACAACAGTTCGTATAGATCATTGACACATGTCTATGTAAATGAAAAATTAAATTAGATCTATGATGTCTATTTAATTTAAACTTAACAAACTTTTGAAAGCACACACCTGAGCTGATGATGTCTCAGGAGCGCTCACCATTGTAACTTGTGGTTGGTCAGTACTAGGTATTGTATGACCTCCCTGCATCTAGATATAATATATCAATTCATGCACATGTGTACAAATTAAAATTAAATTAGATATATATCCACAAAAATTATTTAATATATATTGGTTCAAGTACTTGTCCAAAAGGTGAGCCCAGATCTACAGCACTCGACATATGCACACGATGATCATATTGAGTTTCAGGCATCACGTGATCATGAGTCTACACCAAACACTTATTGAATTAATATTATATTATATATATAGTTTGATGTTATTATTTACATGGATTTTTCATATTTCAAACTTGAATTGAATTTAAGTTCAAAATATGAACATACCTGTGTACGACGATCCTCAAAATATAGTAAATCCAGGTATGACCCCGTCCCAGATGCATGTGCGTCGCCTGAAGTGGATGCCTAAGTATCCATATAGCTTGAGCCTCCATGCTCTCTATTGGCCACTTTAGTGGCCGCGTGTGTAGTCTACTGAGTGAGATGTCCTGAAAGTGAACTCAATTCTCCTAATGTCGATAACATGGTCTGCTGCTGAAATGCAGTGGGAACACTAGGAGAAGGAAGGAGCAATAGGGCAATTGGGCACATGTTGAGATAAACGTGTTCTCCTAGTCTATGTTTAGGCATGCCATGCTTCCTGAAATGACCTCACTTATCCAAAATAGTTTGGGTTTTACCCAACTCAGAAGCTAACCCACTTAACAAAAGTATAAGGGCTTTTATCCACTTTATTTGCCATGTGTGGTGGAGTATCAAACACCATCCACCATCTATCCCAAAAATGTGAAACTATTTGTGGGTGCCTACACCATAAAATTGAAATTCATATTTTTCATGGGTGGAATGGGTTGGTTTGTATGGGGATTAATAAAATATTGGCACATGGCTTGTTTGGTAATTTTCAGGTCATTGATTTCTTTATATGACAATCCATCTGCATAGAATTGTCTCCTCTCTTCTCTCCATTGATGGAACCTAAATAGGTCCGCATCAATAGATCGAACATAATCGACAATAGTTTGCATTGTAGATGCAAACCGTGCGAGATGGGGAGGGACTCTAGGCTCATTTTTTATGAGATCTATATTTCCTTGAATGACAATGAGGTTTGCTCAGATATTCTCTCTTAATTGATCTTCATCAACTATAGGAGAGGGTGGGGGGTTAGGCGATGGAGAATGTGGAGGTGTGTTAGGGTTATGTTCATGTGGTGGATTGGGATGTATGGGATCTATAGGAATTTCTTGATTGGGCATAAAATCCTCTAAATTAAACAATGGATCCATGTGAGCAATGATATGGAAACTGCATGTTAAACAATTCAAAAATATATATCAACAAACTAATTAAATAATGCACACAATTTGAAAGTTATTTAAAAATCACATTAAACATGCACAAATTCAAAATATATTTCATTTGAAGACCATTTGATTTATAACATTATAAAATCCATAACATTAAAAATTCATAGCATGTACACACATTAAATTGAGTCCAGTGTGGGGTTGTTAATATGAAGGGTAGACTTATGAAATTATGGGGTTTTATTAAAATTTATTTAATCTCATTCATTATTTTCAAATAATACTAAAGATAAGAATGAAAAATTAATAGAAGACATTGAAAGGGACACATAGATATATTCACCAAATTTATCCCCTTAAGAAATGTCAAATTCCCCCTTAAGACATCGATTTATGATTTAGGGTATAGGATGGCTTAAGGGGATCTATGTGTAGTAAGGTCCTAGGACAAAATGGTCCATGGCTTAAGGGAATAAAATTTGGTGAAGTTTCCTAAGGCAACCAAATTTCATTTTAAGGTCATACAATTCAAAATGAATAGATGTATTAATCAAGTATGACAAAATTTAATTAAATCCGAGGACATAAATTGATTTATCTAAATTTTCAAATTTCATGTATATAGATACTATTATAGTTTTTTATATTTTATATATCTTTATTTGTGATTAATTATTGTTAAAGGCTACCTCTAGGAATACTCTCCTAGGTCTAGCTAATCCCAAAGTGAAGGAAAAATTATTCATTCTCAACAATCAGAAAAATGCAAGTACAAATATCATGAATCTATAACATGCAAGTACAAATATCTAAAAATGCTAGAGGGTTATCTAGGAAATTTAAGCAACCAAAATATTCCACAACCATCACTTTGTACATCCAAATAGAAGAACAAGATTTTTTGGGAGCTTCTAGGTCACTAAGAGATCAACTCTACAACTAACATGTAATGAGGGTGAACAATAATCCAATTCTTCTATTTAACCATGGATTTAAAGACTGAAACCAACATAAGAACTTTAAATAGTATTCAAAACAACTAGTACTTTCTCATGTAACTAAGAAGCCAAAAGCAAGAACCCAACATGAAAAAAGAGAGAAATAAGAATATATGCAACTATAAGAAAGAAAGAGATAAATATACTTTATGAATCCTATTTCAAGAATAACTATCCTCTAATTTACCACATAAATCAATGCATTGTTAGATGATTTATGGTTATAATATACTCATAGGGATTCTATAGAATACAACAATGATATCAAAAATCCTAATCCTATTAAAAAAAAGGATAGAATAACTCTATAAGATACATTGCATACATCTTCTACCCCAAGAATCCAATATATAGACATAAGGATTCCTAGGAAATAACAAAATGGCAACACCACAATCACTAATAATGCATGAAAATACTATGGTAAGTAATTTTTTATGACTCTCACATGTGTTGACCCATCCTAAAATAGATAATAACTCTTACACAATCTCTTTATTTCAACTTCACTATACAAGTTGGCCTAACTAACTCTCAAGAACTCATCTAAGAGACACAAGATCTCTATAGTGGGACAAAGTAGTTAAGAAGAAATTATAAGTTTAACACTAACATTAAAATTTATAATCTCATTCATTGTTTTCAAAGAATACTAAAGATAAGAATGAAAAATTAATAGAATAAATTCAAAGGGACACATAGATATTTGCTAGTGACCTAGTTGCAATGTACAAAATAAACAAAGATGAGCTTGAGCTCTACTCACCAAATTTTGAGAACTTCTCTGATCCCCTTAAGAAATCTCATATTAGGACCCCTTAAGACATCGATTTATGATTTAGGGTGATAGGATGGCTTAAGGGGATCTATGTCTAATAAGGTGGACTAGGAAAAAATGTTCCATGGCTTAAGGGAATAAAATTTGGTGGAGTTGCCTAAGGCAGACAAATTTAATTTTAAGGTCCTACAACAAAATGAATGCTAAATAAGGGTTTAGGGTTTAGATTTAGAGATTTGATGACATGAAAACATATAGAAGACACATGATGGATTTTGAACCTATTTGGACCTCCAAGCGCTCTTGGATGATTTAAAAAGGAAGAGGAGATCTAAACCCTAAACCCTAAACCCTAAACCCTAGACCCAATTTTTTTTCTAATCATATATTTTTTGAAACATTTCTATGACATAGACTCTTCCTTTGAATATTTATATAAATTCTAGACGTGCATGGATTTTCAAAAAAAGAATCTAACTGCCACTAAGTGAGGAATCAATTAATCAATTCAATAAATAAATAATCTTAGAAAATAAACATTTGGTTATAGAATTGAAAGGAAACCAAATTTAATTATAAGGTCCTACAACAAAATGAATGCTAAATTAGGGTTTAGGGTTTAGATTTAGAGATTTGATGACATGAAAACATATAGAAGAAACATGAATAAATTTTTACAAGTAAATGAGAAACCCTACCACCTAAACTTAGTGCTTTGAATAAAATATGTGACATTCTAGGAATAGCTTCAATATATCAACAATTAGGAATTTTAGATTTCAATTATAAGTAAGTTGTTGAGTTATGATGGATTTTGAACCTATTTGGACCTCTAATCACTCTTGGACATGATTTAAAAAGGAAGAGGAGATCTAAACCCTAAACCCTAAACTACAAGTTTCTCAAAAAAGTAATTTGAATTAAATTCCAAATTGAAATGTTCATGCTACAAGTTAGCTTTGATACACTAGTTTAGAGAAAGTACAACATTTAGTTTTCCTAATCTCGAACAATGCCACTACATATGAGAGTTAAAATAGGAATTAGATTACACACTTGTCCTATAGATCTTATGAATAACATCCTATAAATTAAGGCTTAAATATGATCATAATGCATCCTTACATAATTCACAAAGGATCTCATCTAAATAAGAGAAATGGGTAGAAATCATTCATGTTTCACATTTTAATATTTATTTGATTTAATAGCATTTATGTGTCTAGCTCTATCCATATTGCACATAGTCTATCTATAGCCCATTTTAGTTTTACGTAAATTAGGGTAAATAGTCCACTTTAGGTTTACGTAAATTAGGGTAAATAGGGTTTTAGGTTTATGTTTTAGGGTTTATGTCCAAAGATTAACCTATGTAAATTTTGTAAACTAGGGTTTCTAGGGTTTTGAAATTTCTAAGTTTTAAATGTGTTCAATTTAGGTTTAGCTTTTACGGTTTTCAATTTACAATTTAAATTTTTTTGTTTCGTTGACGTTTTTGGTTTTTTAAAAATGCAATTAAAAACAATAAAACATTGAATTAAAATACACTAAACAAACAAAAATTGAATACTAATTAAAAAACAAAAAAAAAGATAGAAAGCAAAAAAAATGAAGAATTCAACTAACTTGGAGGTCAACGAGGTCGCTAGTGTCGATGGGAGGAGGTGGCAGTCAAAATTTTGTGGCCTCTAAAATGCGTACGCACTCTCCTTTTTCCTTCTCCGTCCCAGCTCAGAATGGTGGAAAATGAATTACAGTCATTTATTTAAAAAAATAAATACTTTCTCGAAATGCA
>VDFB02186449.1:0-49422 GCA_007258455.2 Sequoia sempervirens
TTATAGGGTACCAATATGTGGCACCCATAGCCATGGCATATGTCATGGGTCAAATGGAAAGCTTTTGACAATCTACTTCAGGTGGTACACAAATGCATGCCAGATGTTGCATAAGTCCATTCTACAAGTAGTGATTTCACATTGACTTGCCAGCATTCATTGCTTGATAAATATCTATATAGTTTGAATATGCTAGGTAAATCCTATCCAAATGTTGGTCTTGTGTCCATTTTTACAAAGAAAGGCACAACCTTTTCTCATGCCTTATATTTACATGGGAATTGCAAAGGTTTGGTGACCATTACTCATGACACTATTGCTTACAATTTAATCTGCATCGACAAGAACTATAATGGTTTATGGAAAGTAGGAATGATGGCTTTTTTCGGTCATATGTGTCATATTTTTGTACTACAGTAGTGAAAAATCAACTTTAATAGGCAATTGGATGCTCAAACTGAGTAAGGTCAACTCTAAGTGCATCTTAGATGCATCAATCTCTATCTCAAATGCTTCCTAAAAAATGGTCTTAATTCCACAAATGCTTTTTGTTTTGAGGTTAGCTAACTGGTTGCCCTCACAACACCTTTGCTGACATGTCTTAAAGGTGAACAGAAGTGTGAGAAACCAAGTAATGAAGTACAAATTCCTTTAGAAATTATCCAGCCAAATAAAATGTGTATTTAGTGTATGCCATTCTTGAATGGCATTGAGCCTGGTTGGATCCAATGCACACCATGTTTTTTATTAAGTTAAGCAAGAAAGGGGCCCAATCCCTTACATAAAACAGAGTTCACACATTAAAGCAAGACAAAAAGCTTTAACAGCATAAACATAGTCCACTGGTTGGCCACTAGGCCAAACCAGACAACATTAATAGCACAGAAAGAGAACAGCAAAAGAGACAGCAAACAAAAAACTAAACCAAAACAAAGCACTGAAAACAAGAGCTAGAGTAAGGAATCCCAATCCTCACTTATAGTTCTAAGGGTTTCAATTTGCCACTCCAATTAACATTTAGTCGTCCTACTTGTTCTTCTTCTTCTTGGAGACCTGCACATCATCTTCCTTATCCTGTTGTCTCTTTTGCTTGTTAAGCTCAAACTGAAATGTTAGGACCGTAATAACAAGCCTTCTCATTATACCATTTGTGATTTTTACCAGCTTGTTCATAGCCTTTTCCATTTTGATAAGCCTGTGTTGATACAATTTCATAGTTTCATACATGTTGGTCCAGTTATCTTTACAACTTCGACATCCCATGACTCTGTCCTGCAGTTCCTCCAGCTTGTTGACTCTAGTTTGTAAATCTGCAACCATAATATGTATCCAACAGGCCCTCCTTGGTGTCTTATTTCTTATCCTCTTCACTGTTATCGATCTCCTCACCACTCTTATTCATCTCCTCACCACTGTTATTCATCTCCTCATTGTCAGCCTCCAGAGTGTCCATTTGGCAGATGAATGGGACAGAGAATCTTCAATCTCTTCAAGCGATGACTGAAAGCTAGCATCCTCAGTTTGAATATCTTCCTCAGAATCAAACAACAAGTGAATATCATACTCATCCCCTTCATCAACCACATGGCCTTCCTTCTTCTTAAGTCAGCTTGCCAATACCAGCAAAAACTTTTGTCAACCTGGCAAACCTTCTTTCACTAGAGTAAAAAGCCTTGTTGTCCTCAAGAATATCAAAACTGGAACCAATGGTAACATTGGCCGACGCCAACTTTATTTTAGCCTTCTTGTTGTTGGTCTTGCAGGGGGAGTTGAAAATATTATCATTATCCTTAAGGCATATAGGATATCCTTTGGGGGGGCTTCCTGCAGCTTCTTCCCCTTTCTTGCCTTTAGGAACCAAAGTTGGGGGAATATCATCTGAGATTGGAGTGTGCTAGCCTTTCTTCCCCTTAGCAGCAAGGATTGAAGGAGAAGGTTCAAGACTGCTGTCCCTCGTCACCTTTCAAGAGATAGAGTTTGAAATTCCTTCAATAAAGGAAATTTTCTTTTTTCCTTTATCAGCAGCATAGGAACAATTTGTTTTTCTTGTTGAGCTTGGCAGAGAGGCTTGATTGAGAGACTGTAGCAAACAAACTAGAGATATTAGCACTAGCATTGGGGGTTAACACAAGATTCATGGTAGGATTAAAATTATAAAGAGCCGAGATTAGGCCCTGATGTATGTTGGAAATATTGTCATTGATGTCAAAGGGGCATGGACAAGATAGTTTATCATTGATGTCTTATTGTCGTTGATGTCAAAGGAAAGAAGAACAAAGACACGATCACTGCCATCATACTGCCGCTGTCAAAGAAGAAAATTATATACCTTATCATGCAATGATGGAGGTTTAAACAAAGAAGAAAAAAACTTGAGTCTCATTTTTGGGCAGGTCAAACCATGCATTATCGGCGCCCATATTGCTGATCACCCCTCCTTGAGTTTGGCACCCACATCTTGAAAATTAAAAACTTAAATTTAATATTTTTGGGTACTCTTTGGCATGGGTCGACCCCCTTAGAGTGATCGCCCTTCTTGGGAAAAGTTAATATAAAACCAAATTTATTTATTTTTGCAAGTGGCCGACCTCCTTGAGGAAGAGTCACCTCCCTTCATGAAGAGGCATAAGGAAGGTATAAATAGAAGTTGTGTGGGGGTCAATGAGAGCATGCAATTAACAAATATCTTTCCTACTCATAGCAGATACAAGTGCAGATTATAATAAGACTTTATTTGCAGATCTAAAAAGAATTTTTGAGCAGACTATAATTAGAATTAGAGCAGATCTACAAGGTGATTTGCAGCAGAATCAGAGCAGACATATAAGCTAATTTGAAGCAGACATTTAAGACATTTATAGCAGATCTGAGCAGACATTTTGAGGTGATTTTATTGCAGATTTAAGGCAGAATTTGGAAAGGAGTTATAGCAGATCTAGGAGGAGATTATAGCGGATTTGGGTAGACCTTGTTGAAAAGGGTAGGGAGAAGATTAAAGCCGTAATTGAATGAATTACCACCTATCAAATATCACATTAGATTATGAATTTTGACATATGATATTCCCTAAAATGAAATATACCGAGCCAATTTTTTCGTTTTTTCAAATAACAGATTACAACATTCAAGCAAGTACACCCGTTAAGATTAGATGGATAAACCGAAACGTGCAAGGAAGTAAACTCAAGATACAGAAGGGAACTCAACGTCAAGTATGTGCTACCCAATCCAAGGTGGAGTGAGGGGCGACCATATGACGGAGTGATTACAGAAAGCAAAGCTTGAAATGAAATGCTGAATAATGAAACTACTCGACACCCAGAATGTGCTTGCTCACCCAGAATGGGAAGTAGCTACCATAGGGCGGAGTTATACTATTTCAAACTAATACTGAAAGCAAACTTGAAGGAAATGCTGAATACTGAATCTACTCAACACCCAGAATGTGCTTGTTGACCCAAGACGGGAAAGTAGCGACCATAGGGCGGAGATTTAACTACTACAAACTTCAATGAAATTGATCAATACAAATTCAAAGCAACAAGCTGGAGAATGACTGCCAGTACTACTGGTCAGTTTACAATGTAATATCATACTCCTGTCAAGATGTTAGAGCTGGATATATGAATCATTCAATACAATAAAATCTCTTCTTAGCTGAGTTCAAGAAACCACAGGGAATCATTACAACTTTGATAATCAACAATCTGTTTTTCTGTTTTCCACAAGTCTGTAATTTCTGGTTAAAAACAGCAGCCTGTGACTTGTTGCAAATGCTCCTAACTCACTTATAACTCACTCTACTTGCCTAAGATATGATGCAAAAGACTACTCTGACAATAGCGAGCAATTTAGAAGCTTAACCCAGACTCAACATGCAACTAATATTTAATGGCACAAATTCCAATGCTTGAAAAAGTAGGGCCTAGCTGAAGGAATTCGACTTGGCTTTTAAAAATAAATACTCCACATTAAAATCTGATATTTGAGACAAATAATCGACTCCCCTAAACAATGCTGAATATGCAATACCCAGAATGCCTTTTTTTGTATTTTCTGACTCACAAATGAAAACGTAGATCTGCTGTATTAAATGAAGCTAAATGGCTGAAACACTAAAATGCCAATAACAGATTTTACAATGCAAACTGAACACAAATGAATAAACTAAGATGCACTCACAAATAGACTGAAATTCACCACTAGATGTTGTCTTGCAAACATGAAGCGATGCCCAAACTAGGAGGTCTTCATCCCTCGAAGCAATCCAGAATCAATCCGGCAGCATAACGGTGTATTTTCCAAGATGATCCAAAATGATGCACAAGACTCCTTTTTATAACTTCCGCTTGACTTCACGAAACCCTAAAATCTGCTTTTAGGTCAAAACCTTCATCTTCCTCAAGAGGGCGTACTTTCTCTTCAAGGCTTTAGAATTGACATTTTAATTAAATCTCATCCTATGAAATATGCGCCCCTCCAATCATTGCTTTGACTTAGGGAAATATTAAAATATTCTTTTAATGAGGGCGCCACCCTCAATGCCCACTTTTTAAACACAACATTAAGTCATTAACTCTAGGCCAAGGTCAACGTTAAAATATTAAAACGTGACTTTAATTTGAATGACTTAACTTATTTCTCCGAAAGTGCCCTGAAGCCAATACTGATGAAGTCAACTGATCAATCTGAAACCGGGAGTCAACCAACCTGAGCTCATCTGGAAAACTGCCAAAAATAGAATTTACTAAAAATAGTAAATTCCAAAAAGTGCTCTGAATGCCGAGATGATCATACCACTGCGAAGCCCTCTGAAAACCCAGAAGGAATCCGCCATTTAATTCACCATCTCTGAACAATGACCTCCTCAAAATTAGGAAACCCTAATTTTAACTTCCGACTAGCCTTCGGGTTCCCAAGGAAAGGCTAACGGTCAATGGAAATGTCAGGCTCGGAAAGGGGACATTACATAAAAACTGATTACAACAAGTGCATAAAATTGCCAACCTAAGGGAATTGTTTCTTTTCCTTTGAGCTTTGCAAGAAGATTGAGGATGTTTGTTCTTGATCTATTAAATGTTGTACTTTATTAGTATTTTAATTTGTGCTTTCAGCACAACACAAAACAGAACAGCATGTAAGGATAACGCCTTTCTTCAAATTCAAAGTAGAAGCTCCCCTGTAACTAAAAAACATACAACTCTACAGAGATAAACTCTCTTACTGTTCTCAAGAACGGACAAAAGGTTAAACAGCTCTTCTCAACAAGACAATATTTTATAACCTTTTGATTTCATACTAATGACCTAATCTGTGACAGCTAACACACTCATGCTTTCCGGTTAAATCTAAAAACCAGAAAGAATGGGTACAATCAAGAATTGAACTGGATTGAAAATAAACACATGATACTGTGAGTTAAATATTGGAGATTTATATGCAAAGCTATAAACACTCAAATTACTAAAGGTTCCAATACAAAGCCTGAAATAATCATTAAACTCTATTCAACACAACAAATTCCTTACAAAAGACAACACAAATCCACTTGAATAGCAATTTCAGCAACAAGTAGACATTAAATTACTATTGGCTTCCAATCTAGGTGCATAAAGCACTTATTTTTAAGTGTTTGCAAAGGTTTGTATGCTCATGCAATGCAATTTATTCAAGATAAAATACAAAAGCAAATAACTAAAGTTCTGTGTCGAAAATAGTTTTCATGCAATCAAAGCAATCTCTAAATCAACAAATTATCTTAAATAGATCATCTAAAATAAGAAATCTTCGAATAGATTTCAACTAAAAAAATAAAGTCTGAAGATGGATCTTCATGAAGATCATCTAAAAATAACTACTCAAAAACCTCGATTGTTGAGCTTCACACAAGAATAACATCCTAGGTACTTTGAACTACCTGAAACCTGTCAATCAATACATGAACCTATGCAACCTCGAGCAACATGAGAGCACTCACACAGATCACCTGAACCTCCAAGTTATTATTTGCTTTCCATTACCAAACTGCCAACCTAACTTGGCCCTTTTTTGACTTAAATTGTGCCTAGAGAAGTAAACCAACTTATCCATGTTTTCTTTATTTAGTGTTTAATATCCTCCAAGGTTCCCCTTCAACGGCTTATGGTACTTGGTTCTCTTCTCAACATGCTCAATTTTCTGCCTATTCTCATCATTGAAAGCACGTGGAATAGTAGAAGTGAAAGAAGAGATATCTTGCTTTATGTCACTGAACTTGTTCTTTTTCCCTTTGAATATTTTCACTATGTCCTCAAGGAGCTGAATCAAGGTTTCCATGAATTGCTTTTATCTGGACCCATCATCAGTTCAATAATGGAACTGGTAAATGCATTCTTACATTAACAGATAAAAGAGGTTACAATAAAAAGAAGTTACAAAATACTGTAGATATTAAATATATCTACCTACCAAGAGACTACTGTAGAAACAATAGTTAACTATGCTAACTAAACAAAAATAACATTACATTACTACTATAGAAATAGTAGTTAACTAAGCTAACTAAACAAAAATAACATTGACCATTAATATAAAAAGATAATATTCTAACACCCTACCTTAATGGTCAATCCGTCAACAACACCAAGTTGCCCCCTGAATTTTACAAACTTATCCAGGCTCAGAGACTTGGTGAGAATATTTGCAGTCCGATCCGCTGTTGGAACATACTGCAACTGAACTGATCCGTCTTCTACCAGCTTGCGAATGTAGTGACAATGAAGCTCGACATGCTTGGTACATTCATGGAAGACTGAATTTTTGGTCAGTTTGAGCACCCCTTGATTATCAATGTACAAGGGAGAAGGGCCTGCTTGTGACATGTGCATGTCAAAAAGCATCCTGCGGAGCCAAACTGCCTCATATGCTGCTTTAACAATTCCTCGATATTCAGCTTCAATCGAGGAAAGAGCCACTGCTTGCTGCTTCTTGCTGGTCCATGTTACAGCACCGGTACCCAAACTGAATACATACCCAAAAGTAGATTTTCGGTTATCCACTGAACTTGCCCAATCTGAATCTGTATAACCAATCAGCTTTGGATCCTTGCATCTCCCATACAGAATGCCATAATCGGAAGTGCCCTTAACCTATCTCCGCACTCGCTTCGCTGCAATCCAATGATTAGCTTTTGGAGCTGTCATGAAGCGAGAAATGGAGCTCACTACAAAACTGATGTCAAGTTAGTGGCAGTGAGGTAGATGAGACTGCCCACTTGAAGTATTCCGAGCCAAATTTTTTCGTTTTTTTCAATTTACAATTAACAACATTACAAAGCAGTGCACCCGTTAAGGTTAGATGAGAAAACCAAAGCGTGCAAGAAAGCAACTCTAACCAGAATGGCACCGATGATGGTGAGCATTGGTCAGAGGATCTAAAATAAACTGCTTATGCTGGAAAAGGAACTCGACGCCAAGTATGTGCTACCCAATCCAAAGCGGAGTGAGGGGCGACCATATGACGGAGTGAAAACAAAACGATGCTTGAAAGAAAGATGCTGAGAAATGAAACTACTCAACACCCAGAATGTGCTTGCTAACCCGGGATGGGATAGTAGCGACCATAGGGCGGAGATCTCACTATTACAATAACTTTGAATGGAAATAAGAACACAATCTGATTTGAGCAATAATGAATTAACTGCCAGTACTACTGTCAGTTTTACAAATAAGGAGCCTTTGCCTGCCAATGTCTTATGAATTTAAAGGATCGGCATTACATCATTTGGAATCCAACGTTACGTTGCATAGTAATACAAAAACCAAATGCCTTCAAATATCAAGATACAGATTTCTGATTTCTTTTACAATCTGCTCATTAAATGTTTAGAACAGCAGTCTAAGGAATTGCTAAAATGCTCATATCTTCCACGAATCACCTCCGATTAACTTGAAATCAAATGCATTAACTCTTAACTAAGCACACGCCTAGGATGAGACACTGAAATCAGATCTAAAGCCCATATATTAATTATGCACAAATCCCAATGTTCCTAAATGGTACGGCCCAGCTGAGAAACTCGACTTGGCTTTAAAAATTCAGTTCACAACATTAAAATCTGCAATATGGAGCATAGGGGCGCCTAAGACTAACACATGCAACAAGCTAATACCCACAATGATATTTTTGATATTTTCTGATTTATGAAGCAAACATGCAATCTGCTGTCTTAAAACAATGCAATAAGCTGAAACTAATAAATGATAACTTCAAATCTAACTATGCAATGAACTGATGAACAAAACACACTAAATGCAACTCACAGTACAATGATTCACCACTAGATGTTGTCTTCCAAACACGAAGTGATGCCCAATGCTAGGAGGCCTTCATTCCTCGAAGCAGTCCCAGAGCCAATCCGGCAGCATAACAGTATAATTTTCCAAGATGCCCAAAATGATGCACAAGACTCCTTTTTATAATTTCCGCTTGACTTCACGAAACCCTAAAATCTGCTTTTAGGTCAAAACCTTCATCTCCTCAAGAGGGCGTACTTTCTCTTCAAGGCTTTAAGAATTGACATTTTAATTAAATATCCTCCTTTGAAAAATGCGCCCCTCAAACCATTGCTTTGACTTAGGGAAATATTAAATCATTTCTCAATGAGGGCGCCACCCTCAAAGACCCACCTTTTAAAAACAACATTAAGTCATTAAGTCTAAGCCAAGGGTCAACGTTTAATTATAATAATTAAAACGTGACTTTTTTAATTAAATGACTTAACTTATCCTTTCGCAAAGGCCCTGAAGTCAAAAGTGAGCAAAACAAAGGCCCGACCGAAGCGAGGAGCCGAGCTGAACTCATGCGGAAGGCTGCCAAAAATAGAATTTACTAAAATAGTAAAATTCCAAAAGTGCTTCTGAATCGTAGACGAACATACCAGCGAAGCTCTGGAAAACCGAGGAAGAATCCGCCATTGATCCACCATCACCGAGGCGATGACCTCACGAGAAAAATAGGAAACCCTAATTTAACCAGGCCCAGCCGAGTTCCCCAGCAGAAGGCCAGCAGTCAACTGGAAATGTCCGAGGTTGAGAAGGGGACATTACAGTCCACCCTCCCCAAAGATTGCTTGTCCTCAAGCAATCGCAAACTAGGATGCTGCAATATCTCATCACTTTCCCAAGTTGCATCCTCCATAGGCAGGTTCTTCCACTTTACCAAACATTCTCTGATAGTTCTATTCCTCAAGGAACGTTCTCTGACATCAAGTATCTCCTCGGGAACCAGAACCAACTGTCCTTCTTCATCCAACGGTGGCAACTGTGAAGAAGCAATTACATTGTGTCCAAGTGCCTTCTTAAGGCGAGACACGTGGAAGACGTTATGTACTCTGCTATCTGATGGTAGCTCTAATTCATAAGCTACTGCCCCAACCTTTTCTGATGACCCTAAATGGCCCATAGAAGCGAGGTTTGAGCTTCTCAGCTCCACTCTTCTTGAGAGTTGACTGCCTATAAGGTTGTAAGCGGAGATAGACCATATCCCCAACCTCAAAAGAACGCTCTACACGCTTCTGATCAGCATACAACTTCTGCTGATTTTGTGCAATCTGCAAATTATCCTTCAAGGATCTCATTATGTCCTGACTATGCTGCAACAAATCCTTGGCTAATGGTGCTTTGCTGTCACCAAACACCAAATCTGCAAAACTGGGTGCTTCATACCCATAGAGTGCCAAGAAAAGAGACATTTTGATTGACATGTGGAAGGTAGAGTTGTAGCAGTACTCGCCTATATGCAGCCACTTAACCCAAGCTTTCTGCTGTTCTGACACATAATTTCTCAAGTAGCCCTCCAACCACTTGTTCACCACTTTTGTTTGCCCATCAGTTTGGGGGTGATAACTCGTGCTTGGAGTGAGCACAGTACCACTCATTCTGAAAACTTCCTGCCAAAAAATACTTAGGAACTTGCTGTCCCTATCACTTACAATATTCTTTGGCAACCCATGAAGTCTAAACACTTCTCGAAAAAACAAATCTGCAACTTGAGCTGCAGAAAAAGTGCTGGTAATGGCAAAGAAATGAGCAAACTTGGTTAATCTGTCAACCACCACGTAAATGCAATCCTTCCCTTGGGCCTTGGGCAACCCAGTGATGAAATCCATTGAAATGCTTTCCCATTTTTGATTGGGAATCGGAAGTGGTTGCAGCAACCCGGCTGGCAATGTATGCTCATTTTTATTTGCTTGACAAACAGGACATTCCTGAATGTAGCGTTGAACCTCTCTCTTCAAGCCTTTCCAAGAAAACCTTTCTCGGATCTGCCTATAGGTCTTGAAAAAACCTTGGTGACCAGCAACTGGAATGTCATGAAAATTCAAAAGAATCTTCTTCTTGAGCTTAGAATCAGCCACTAGAAAGATTCTTCCTTTATACTGGATTAATCCCTCAACCACCTGGTACCTTTCATCATGGAAAGTACCTTCCAGAATGCTGGTTGCAAACTGATTTTTGGCATAATCAGCAAGCAACATGTCTCTCCAATCTGTGGTAAGCTCACACAATGAGCTAAGATGAGGCCTTCTGGAGAGAGCATCGGCCACGACATTATTTTTCCCTTTGACATATTCAATGTCAAAGTCGTAAGCTTGAAGCTTACTCACCCATTTCTGTTGCCTCTCATTTAGATCCTTCTGGTGCATAAAATGCTTGAGGCTATTGTGGTCAGTTTTAACCACGAATTTGTTCCCCACCAAGTACTGCCTAAACTTGGCTAATGCGTGCATAATAGCAAGCATTTCTTTGTCATAAATCGAGTATGTCCTTTCAACACCTCGTAATTTCCTGCTCTCAAACACGATAGGGTGTTTGTCTTGCATCAGGACAGCCCCCACTCCTTCACCCGATGCATCACATTGCAGCTCGAATGGCTTGGAGAAATCAGGAATGGCCAAAACTGGGCACGAGCTCATGATCTTCTTAAATTTGTCAAAAACAACTTGAGCCTTTTCTGACCAAACAAAAGCTCCCTTCTTGGTGAGATCAGTAAGGGGAGCCGCATTCTGTGAATACCCCTTAACGAACCTCCGATAGAAACCACAAAGGCCCAAAAAACCTTTCAACTGAGTCAAATTTTCAGGTGGTGGCCAATCAACCACTGCTTTGATCTTCTCCGGATCCACCTTTACTCCCTCAGCACTGATTATGTGGCCAAGGTACAATAACTCCACCATTCCAAATTCACATTTGGAAGCTTTTGCGAACAAACTCTCAGATTCCATGATACTAAGCACTTCCTCCAAGTGCTTGAGGTGATCTTCCCAAGTCTTGCTATAGATCAGAATATCATAAAAAAATATCAACACAAACCTCCGTAACTGTTTCTGAAAGACCCGGTTCATGCAAGACTGAAAGGTAGCCGGAGCATTAGTCAACCCAAATGGCATGACTAAGAATTCAAAATGGCCATAGTGACATCGGAAGGCTGTTTTTTCCACATCTGATCCCCTCATTCGTATCTGATGGTAACCCGATCTCAGATCTATCTTCGAAAAGAACTTAGCCCCATGTAGCTCATCAATGAGCTCATCTATCCTGGGAATGGGGTATCCATTTTTGATAGTGCTTTGGTTCAAAGCACGATAGTCCACGCACATGCGCATGGTACCATCCTTCTTTTTCACAAGAACCACTGCAGAGGCAAATGGGCTCTTGCTTGGGCGTATGAAACCCATCTCCAAAAGCTCCCGAATATTCTTCTCGAGCTCATCCTTTTGCCTCTTCGGATACCGATATGGAGTTGTGATCACCGGTTTGGCTCCTTCTTTGAGCTCTATGATGTGTTCTGAACCCCGTTCAGGTGGTGGTCCAGGAGGCAAATCTGCGAAGACTTTGCTCTTCTTCGTGAGTAGTGACTGGATATCAGGAGGTTGGTCATGCTTAGTCTCAACAGGACTAGCAGGAAGTATCATGCATTCGGCAACCCACTCAGCTTGATCGTGACGGATCAGCTTTGCCATTCTTTTGAATGACACTACTCGAGGACCCCCATTGGACATGCCTCTCAAAATTATCTTCTTCCCATCTGATTGGAACTTCAATTCCATAGTCTGCAGATTCAAAGAGATCTCTCCAAGAGATCGCAGCCATTGAATGCCTAGAACGGCATCAGTATCCCCAATATGAACTACATAGAAGTCATCCTTGACTTCGTAGTTGCCCAACTGCATGGTCATGTTAGATATTTTCTTGGTGCAAGTAATATGAAAACCATCGGCAACCATGACCTTGAATCCTTCGAACTCCTCTGTTTGCAGCCCCTTCTTGGCGACCACAACTTCATCAATGAAGTTATGAGTTGCTCCAGTATCGATCAAAGCAACGATTCGCTGCCCTTTGACCATCCCACGAACCTTGAAGGATTCATTTCTTTGAAAACTGGAAAGTTGAGCTAAAACTCCACCACTTCCCTTCTCATCTCCGGACTCTTCTGGAGCTCTATCTTCTTCATTTCCTTCAAAATCAGATTGCTGGTCGGAAAAATCAGAACTACTTTCCCCAGCAGAATAGTACTCAATCTGATTGAACTTGACCCCTTTAGGGCAAACATGGTCTTGAGACCATTTTTCCTGACACCGAAAACACAACCCCTTTCTTCTGAGTTCATTCAAGGTTTCTTGATCCAACCTGGTGACATGGGGATTGCGATTCTTGAACTCCTTGTTCTGAGGTCTCAAATTATTTTTATACTGAGGCCTTTTTCCTTTATCCCTTTTCTGAAAAGGGGCATTTGACTGAAATTTCGCCTTAGGAGCAGCCCACTCCATGTTTCTTGCCTTTTTCATGGCCTCTTGCAGTGTTGGAGGATCAAAGGCTTTAATCCAGCCTTTGAGGGGTTCTGTCAACCCTTCACTAAAAAGAATCACCAATCTCCTTTCTGTGATTCCAGTCACCATGACTGAGAGTCTCTGAAACTCCGCGATGTAGGCTTCAACTGTGCCATACTGTCTCAATTGAGCAAGCTCTCTGAAATGGATCTCAGGATCTTTTTTCTCAAACCTTTCGATGAGCCTAGTGGTGAACTCATCATATGTTGTGATAGACCGATGGCCTAGAGTGACGAGGCCATGGTACCACCACTCGTGCGCCACCCCATCAAGGTGTAGCGTAGCGAACTTAATCGCTTCATCTTCCGCCATTGGTCTGAGAGCTAGATAATTATCCAGCTTTTGAATCCAAGCTCGGGCTGAACTTGTATCACTCCCATCAAAATGAGGAAGTATAACTTTGTTGACAGCTTGGTACAAGTCTCCTTGATTTGATGGTCTTCTTTGATCAAAGTTCCTTCCTTGCCCTCTGTTCTTCCTCTTATGATCCATGAAATCATTGAAGGACATGTCCATCCTGATGTCGACAGGTAGAGAGTCATACTCAGTACGGCCAACTCTCAACTGCTCCACCCATGAAGCATTCTCTTCAGGTTCGGGCTGATTGACTACAGGAACTAAAAAAGTGGGCTTGAATGGTCTGGAAGAGATGTAAGTGTTGTTTGACATTGTCCGGGCTGCATGCTCATCATGCTGATTGGAAGCACTATGCTCCCCTCTGTGGCCTGAGTTGTTCTGTGGAACAGTATTCTGCCCCATTCTCCCCATCATGAGAGATACCATGTCCATCAAGGCATCCATCTTTTTTCCAAACTCCTTCCCGGGACTCGTAGATCTCTCTCTTCCTTTTCCACTGTCATCTCTGTTGCCAGAATTTCTTTCACCGCCACCAAGAATCCTTTCATTTCTTTCGTTATCCCCCATTTCTGTTTCCTGTGAAGGCTCCCAATTAGCCCTCAAAATCCCTGAAGCTGTTTGACCTTCTGGGGCTTGATGCAACTATGTCTGAACTGTACCTCTCTTGTAAACTCTTGCCAAGTACCTCTGTTCTCTGTCACTCATAGAAATCTGATTTCACAGGGTGGCAGGATGCGTGGCTCTGATACCACTGAAATATTCCGAGCCAAATTTTTTCGTTTTTTTCAATTTACAATTAACAACATTACAAAGCAGTGCACCCGTTAAGGTTAGATGAGAAAACCAAAACGTGCAAGAAAGCAACTCTAACCAGAATGGCACCGATGATGGTGAGCATTGGTGGAAGGATCTAAAATAAACTGCTTATGCTGGAAAAGGAACTCGACGCCAAGTATGTGCTACCCAATCCAAAGCGGAGTGAGGGGCGACCATATGACGGAGTGAAAACAAAACGATGCTTGAAAGAAAGATGCTGAGAAATGAAACTACTCAACACCCAGAATGTGCTTGCTAACCCGGGATGGGATAGTAGCGACCATAGGGCGGAGATCTCACTATTACAATAACTTTGAATGGAAATAAGAACACAATCTGATTTAAGCAATAATGAATTAACTGCCAGTACTACTGTCAGTTTTACAAATAAGGAGCCTTTGCCTGCCAATGTCTTATGAATTTAAAGGATCAGCATTACATCATTTGGAATCCAACGTTACGTTGCATAGTAATACAAAAACCAAATGCCTTCAAATATCAAGATACAGATTTCTGATTTCTTTTACAATCTGCTCATTAAATGTTTAGAACAGCAGTCTAAGGAATTGCTAAAATGCTCATATCTTCCACGAATCACCTCCGATTAACTTGAAATCAAATGCATTAACTCTTAACTAAGCACACGCCTAGGATGAGACACTGAAATCAGATCTAAAGCCCATATATTAATTATGCACAAATCCCAATGTTCCTAAATGGTACGGCCCAGCTGAGAAACTCGACTTGGCTTTAAAAATTCAGTTCACAACGACTTAAAATCTACAATGATGAATAAACAAACATGCCACAATCTGTCTTAAAACAATGCAATAAGCTGAAACTAATAAATGATAACTTCGAATCTAACTATGCAATGAACTGATGAACAAAACACACTAAATGCAACTCACAGTACAATGATTCACCACTAGATGTTGTCTTCCAAACACGAAGTGATGCCCAATGCTAGGAGGCCTTCATTCCTCGAAGCAGTCCCAGAGCCAATCCGGCAGCATAACAGTATAATTTTCCAAGATGCCCAAAATGATGCACAAGACTCCTTTTTATAATTTCCACTTGACTTCACGAAACCCTAAAATCTGCTTTTAGGTCAAAACCTTCATCTCCTCAAGAGGGCGTACTTTCTCTTCAAGGCTTTAAGAATTGACATTTTAATTAAATATCCTCCTTTGAAAAATGCGCCCCTCAAACCATTGCTTTGACTTAGGGAAATATTAAATCATTTCTCAATGAGGGCGCCACCCTCAAAGACCCACCTTTTAAAAACAACATTAAGTCATTAAGTCTAAGCCAAGGGTCAACGTTTAATTATAATAATTAAAACGTGACTTTTTTAATTAAATGACTTAACTTATCTTCTCGCAATGAAGTCAAAACTGAGAAAACAACTGACCCACTGAAGCAGGAAGTCAACCGAGCTGAACTCATCCGAAAGTGCCAAAAATAGAATTTACTAAAAATAGTAAATTCCAAAAAGTGCTCTGAATGCTGAGACAAACATACCACTGCGAAGCTCTCTGAAAACCCAGAAAGAATCCGCCATTGAATCCACCATCTCAGAGCAATGACCTCCTCAAAAATAGGAAACCCTAATTTAACTTCCGACTAGCCTTCGGGTTCCCAACGAAAGGCCAACGGTCACTGGAAATGTCAGGTTTGAGAAGGGGGCATTACACCACTAGTTGCCAGAATGTCGTTTCATCGACCGGAGGTGAATCAAAGTTGGCTGACAGCTTCAGCCCCTTCTCCATAGGTGTGGAGGCAGGTTTGTAGTCCTGCATCCAAAATTTGTCAAGCAAACTTCTAGCATATTTAGACTGAGAGATAAAGATGCTACCAGCGGTCTGCCAAACTTCAATACCCAAACAATAATCCAGAATCCCTAAATCTATCATGTCAAAGGCCTAACACAAATCCTGTTTGAATGTTGCAATCAAATGTGTTGAACTGCCAGTAATGATCAAGTCATCAACATAGATAACAAGAAACAAAATATCATCACCAGAGTGCTTGACATACGGATTACTGTCAGAAGGGTCGCACTGAAAACCATGATCAACCAAGTACTGATCAATCTTGATGTACTATGCACGAGGCGCTTGTTTCAATCCATAGAGTGCTTTCACGAGCCTAAATACCTAATGTTCTTTGCCGGCAACCTTGAAACCGGGAGGTTGCATCAAGTAGACTTCTTCTTGCAACTCACCGTTGAGAAAGGCACTCTTGATGTCCATCTGATGAACTGTCCATCCAAATTGGGCTGCAATAGCGAGAAGGAGACAAATTGTGCTCATCTTGGCAGTAGGAGCAAAAATCTCCTCATAGTCAATGCCATCCCGCTGTGTGAATCCCCGAGCTACCAACCTTGCCTTGTATTTATCCAAAGTACCATCGGCATGATACTTGACCTTATAAACCCATTTGCAACCGATAGGTTTCTTCCCAAGAGGAAGATCAAAAAGAACCCAAGTGTGATTCTTCAGAAGACTATGACATTCGGTTGCCATAGCCTGTTCCCACTCTAGAATTCCTTTAGCCTCTGAATATGTCTGAGGCTCATTGATGTTGTGGATGTTGGCCATAAGAGCAAAATTGACTGTGTTGCTGCTTGCTCTTGCTACGAGTTGATCTGCCCTCAATGAGTTCATCATCATGAAGATCTCCGATAATCTTGGCCCACCACTTAGGTCGACGAGTAGAAGTACCAACATCTGGAATAGGAGAAACAGGATCTCCTGGGAGTTCTGGAACAAAGTCATCTGGATGTGAGTCCTAAGGAAAGTCAGGTGGTGCTAGATCATGATCGATAGACTCCTCATCTTCTGAGTCAGAATGCTTTGAAGCCCTCCCATCAGGGGAACCAAGAGGAAGACGAACACCCTCATCAAAAACCTTCATAGGCTGATCCGCAGGACTGCTAGTAGGAACAAATGGACCAATAGTCTCATCAATCACAACATCACGACTGAATATGAGACGATCTATCTCCACATCAATCAATCTATATGCCTTGTGATTGTCGTAACCAGTAAACATAAGTGTCTGGCTCTTGGAGTCCAGCTTGGCATGCTTGGCGTCTGGAATCCATACATGAGTTGTAGAACCAAAGACTTTCAGATGGCCCACCTTAGGCTTACGTCCTGACCAGGCTTCTTTTGGAGTCATCTTCTTAACGGCCTGTGTAGGTGACCGATTGAGGAGGTAGACTGCACTGTAAACTGCTTCAACCCACTATTTCTTAGGTACATTTTTGTACTCCAGCATAGAATGAGCCATTTCGGTAATGGTGCGATTCCTACGTTCAACGACACCATTCTGCTGAGGGGTGTACGGTGTGGTAAGTTGGCGCTTAATGTCATGTGTAGCACAAAAAGTAGAGAAGTCAGCTGAACAAAACTCCCCCCCATTATCTAACCTTAGAGTGACAATCTGACACCCTGATTCCTTCTCAACTAAGGCCTTAAACTGCTGAAATGTGTTGAACACATCTTATTTATGTTTCAGAAAATACACCCACATTTTTCAACTGAAATCATCAACAAATAATAAAAATTACCTAGACCCAGTAACAGATGGAGTGTTCATTGGTCCACATACATCAGGGTGAACCAGTTGAAGTACCTTGGAGGCTCGCCAAGAATCACCATCCGAGAATAGTGTCTGATGCTGCTTGCCAGCTTGACAGGCTCCACAAACTCCATGATTTTGAGTTTGGATCTCAGGTAGACCAGCAACCAAACCCTCCCGAGACAGTTGAGAGAGGTAGTGCACATTCAAGTGCCCATAACGTTGATGCCAAAGTTTACTGATGGTTGTACTTCTGGCGGCCAAAGCGTGCTCCTGAGAATCACCGGAATCAGCAAGTCTGTACAATCCGTGATCCTCAAGCCCCATAGCTATCGTAGTACGAGTCTCCCTATCAATGATGTTGTAGGTGGACCAACTGAAGACAACATCCAACTGGGGAGAATGCCACATGATCTGACTGACGGAAAGGAGATTATGTTCCATGCCTGGAACATGGTAGACATCGAGAAAGAGTAAAATTCTTCCTCTTGAGTGAATCTAGACAGTGCCCTTACCAGCAACTGTGTACTCTTCGCCTCCTCCAAAAATGACAAAATCAGAGAATGGTTTGAATTTGGTGAACCAATCCCGACGATGAGTAAAATATCGCGATTCCCCGGAATCAATATACCAAGCAAAAGAGTGTACTCGATCTGTTGTTCTCTTGGCCATAAACGTATAGAATGCAGATTCTTTCTGCTCAATGTGCTCCACGACATTTGCCTTTTGTTGAGACCCTCCCTGCTTCTTTTGTTCAGAAGTCAAACAAACGCGACAATCAGCCTTCATGTGACCGTATTTATGGCAATAATTGCACTGAACGTTCTTCTTCTTCTTGCTGTCCTCAGAAGAACCAGAGCCTTTCGACTGAGAAGTTTGCGCCTTCCCTTTGTTCTTAGCAGAAGATTTGGTAGAGAACGCTTGCTCTGTGGAGGTGGAACTGGTACTACTTCCAAACTGCTGTCTCCAGCGATCTTGTTGTAGATGTTAGAATATTATATCTATGGTGTTAATGGTCAATATTATAATGGTTTAGGTTAGTTTAGTTGTTACTGTTTCTACAGTAACCAGTAGGTAGATAGATATCTTAAATATCTACAATAACTTGTCTCTTCTATATTATGTAACTTTTTTTTATGATGAATATAATTTTACCATTCACATGGTATCATAGCAGAACAAAAAAAAAGAAAAAAACCCTAAAAATTCAAGTTTTTCTTTCTGCTAAAAATTGTGTTTCTTTTGCAAGCGATTTGGTCACTTCTGGGCGCACGGTTTTGAAAGCACTTTTTTTTTTAGTCAAGGGTTTTCTTTGGACGCAATCTTCTCTGCCTGGCCGCGCGTTTTATAGAGGTCGCAGATTCTTGGTGGGTTTTCCGAGATCTCAACTAGGTTGTCATTAGATTTTTTTGGGTGTCTCAAAGTTCGTGCCTCAAAATTTGTGCAAGTGGGTGCTAACAAAATTTTCTGGGTATTCAAAAACATTTCTAGGTTTTCAACAACCTTTTCTGGGTACTCTTCAGATCTTCTGGATTTTGTTGTCAAAGTGCCTTCAAATCCATGCTAGGGTTTCAGCTTTGAATTTGTACTGTTTCAGTTTTTGTTTTGCCTTCACCAGTTTGACCTCGAGGTATGTGATGGCATCTCTAACGAACATAATGCTCGAAAGCAGCCAGAAGTTCAACGGGAAGAATGATAACACCTGGAAGCAACGTATGCTAACCATCTTCAAGTATCGGTGTCTTGATGTGGTTGTTCTAGGTACATCACCTCGACCTATCGTTGTTGGAAAAGATCAGGACAAATGGGATGAACGCAACCGGGAAGCCGTCATGCTCATCAAACTCTCAGTCACAGATGAGCAACTACCTCAAGTACTGTCTGGAAAAACTGCCACGGAAATCTGGGATCACTTGAAGGCCCTTCATGAAACCTCCGACAAAAGCAAAGCGTTCTTTCTCAAGAACATGCTTTTTCCATCATGATGGATGAAAAAATGTCCTTACAGGAACATCTAACGAAGATTAAGGACATTCGTGATCAGCTGGAAGCTATTGGTCGAAAAATGGAGGAAGAAGATATGGTGGTCATTACTCTGAAGAGTCTCCCACGTTCGTATGAGCATTTCATTGAGACATTGAATATCATCTCCACCAATGTTGATCTCAAATTTGAAGATCTTTGCAGCAAGCTCTTGCAGCAGCATCGTTGGAGACAACAATTTGGAAGCAATACCAGTTCCACCTCCACAGAGCAAGCGTTCTCTGCCAAATCTTCTACTAAGAACAAAGGGAAGGCACAAACTTCTCAACTGAAAAGCTGTCATGTCCCCATTTTTTACGAGCATCAGAGTTCGTGTAATGAACCGGACCAATTTTTTTTTTGTTTTTTCATAAAAGATTACAATGCAACATGCACCCGTTAAGGTTAGCGTAAACCAAAACGATGCAGAAAGTAACTCTAACCAGAATGTACACCCGGATCCCGATGCGGGCAAGGTGTGAGCATTGGTCAGAGGATCTCAAAGTAAATACTGAACAAGAACTCTAACCAGAGATGCGCCGGCGAACGACGAGCATTCGGTCAGAGGATCCCTATCTATTGCAATACTGAAAATAGCTCAACACCAAGTATGTGCTACTCGATCCGTGAAGGATAGGAGGCGACCATATGGCGGAGACTTAGGAAATTACAATGCAAGAAAGTAAAAGGCGGCAAGCCAGCCTCTTCCACTTATTCAGTGGGCATTACAAGTAAATATCAAATGAGAGGAGAGAATTGCTGACAGTACTACTGTTCAGCTTACAATAAATTAGAGAGTTTGTCAATATCTTAAGATTAGAATCCTTTCGAAGCTATATCAAATTAAGAACTCCCTTTCACACTCCCAAGCTCACTGAATATCAACTCCTCACACACTAATGAACTTTCTCAAATCTGATGTGACTGTTTTTGACAGAAATGATACAGAACAGCAGCATGAAAACTCATCAAAATGCATATAACTCACTCTAAACACATCCTATTGACGAAAGATCAAATGCAGATTGCTATACTGATGCAGGCGCCCAAGATACAATCCCTAAACCACTCAAAACAAGCCTTATTTATTTTTGCACAAACTCCAATGTACCTCAAGATGGTACGGCCCAGCTGCAAGGGCGAATTTCCTTTATAAAATCAAAGAGACATAAATAAAATCTGGAAATTGGCAAGCATGGTCGCCCTTCATAAACAGATTGAAAGATCCAACACCCAGAATGATAACATTTTTATTTCATGAGCTACGAGCGATTCTTACATTCCTCAATGACATTCAGCAACATCAAAATATGACAGAAAATGTAAACTAGAACTCCAACAATGCAATTACTCAACTAGAAATGCAATTCAAACCTAATACAAGCTAACCTCTCAACTAGTTGCTATCTTTCAAGCAAGAAGATGAGCCAATGCTAGGAGGTGTGCTTTCCTCGAAGCGAGTGCCTGAATACAATCCAGCAGCATAACGGTGTAGTAGACAGAAGATGCCAAATGAAGAGCTGAGGCCTGCTTAAATAGAAATGAGAGAAACATCTAGAAACTTCCAGAGGGCGCCCAAAAACCCTAATTTTCAAATTACTCATTTCCCACCAAAGAAGGCGTCCCTTTTCCTCCATAAAATATTTCATTTTTTAAAATAAACTTCATCTCACAAAAGGGCGTCCCATTTAATAATCTCAAATTTGACATTTAAAATATAATATAACTCCTTATTACGCCTTGACCCTCAAAAGTCCCCTTTTTAAAAACAACTTAAAGTTGCACTGCTAGACCAAGGGTATAATATTAAAATAATATTATAATAAAATGCCATCTCACTAAAATGGCCCAAGGCAAGAGATTGAAGTGCCGGTGAGAACAACTGAAGAGATTGATCAAGTGAACCCAAACGTCCTTTGATAGAATTTACTAAAATAGTAAATTCGAGTAACCGGAATGCCGGTAGACACACCAACTACTTGAGAGCTCTCACGAAACCAGAAAGATAAAGCGGTCGAGAGCTAGCTCAAGCAACAACCTCCTCAAAACTAGGAAACCCTGTTCACCCTCCATACACTGACCCTCACGGTCTCGAATGGAAGGCCAGCAGTCCAAGCTTGATCCAGCTGCGAGAAGGGGACATTACGGATTAAGTAAGTTTGGCCTATCGAGGGGAACCCTTGTAAGCTGATAAGAGATAGTTAGAAAGTGGATTTCGAGACTTGGCTCAACATCCCAGTTAGCGGTTGTGATCAATTGGCTTTCGTTTGGAGCTCGTCCGGAAGACTTTTGCAAATTGCTATTTTGCTTGATACACAGCGATGTGGGACACTATTTTAGCGGTATGGGCGATAGCGTGTCGGAATCGCCGAGGGTTAGAGTCGGCTTGAATGAGCGATGTCGGATGATTAGCGAAGTCTTAATATTTAATTATATTGATTAAATATTAATTGGCTAATATTTATAATATAAAGTTATAATTTAAAATTATAACTTAAGTGATTCTCATTGAAGTCATGCATCATTGAAGGGCCAAATTGACATTTGATTTAAATTTAAATATTCAGCTGAGACTATGGAGAAATTGAAAGATTAAAATATGAATATTTTATTAAAACCCTATTCTTAAGGAAATCGCACTTTTCAGCATAAGAGTGGATTTACCTTGGGTTTTGAGCCATTATGAAATTATTGAGAATTGAAACTGATCAACTTTGATCTGGGCCTGAGACTTTAGGGTTTCGAGTTCGAATTCCTTGGGGAACGAGCCATCTCCATCGGAAAGCAATTCAGAGGGTGTGCAATACCACTTGATTTATTGCCAGCAGAGGTTTTCTCATCCAGAGGGAATCACAGAGCTTCAGAGAAATTGATATCTTCAGATCTTTCAGTGTTTTGCATCTAGACAGTATTTATCCATCAAGGCGCCCATCACAGAGACTCAAGCATTGAATTTTGGAGAAGGCCGTACAACATTTAATGCTGTTTCTGACAGGTCGTACCTGCTGTCAGGCCGTACCTGTTCAAAAACATGTGTTCCTTAATCCTCTGAGAAACGCCTTTGAGATCCACTTCTAACTTGCATCATTGGAGGCGCCAATCATCTGGGAGTCTTCCGGAATCAACGTTCTGAGGGAGAAGAGCATTTATTGTTTCAGCCGTACAAATCTGTACCTTCAGCTGTGGCAGAAATACCAGGTTTTTCTTACAATAAAAATTCATTATTTTATATTGCATGTCTGTAGAACAATTTTGTAATCATTCCAGAAGGGCAAATATTATACTGGTATTCGTATTGGCATCAGACGTTCTTGTTATCAGAGTAGAAGTAATTTATTTGAATTTATTATTATTTTTCAAGCAAAGCCGTACCTTTCATTTATTGCATTAAAAACACAAAATTTGCAAAAAAACCAAAAACCTTCAGAAAAACCTAAAAACAGTTAGAAACGGAGATTTGGGGGAAACTAGGGTTCCTACAAAAGCTCTGGTTCTTCTCAGGACAGCAAGAAGAAACAGAACGTTCAGTGCAATTATTGCCATAAATATGGTCACATGAAGGCTGACTGTCGCATTCGGTTGGCTTCTGAACAAAAGAAGCAGGGAGGGTCTCATCAAAAGGCAAATGTCGCAGAGCACACTGAGCAGAAAGAATCTGCATTCTATGCATTTATGGCGAAGAGAACAACAGATCCAGTACACTCTTTTGCTTGGTATATTGATTCCAGGGCATCGAGACATTTTACTCATCGTCGGGATTGGTTCACAAAATTCGAACCATTCTCTAATTATGTCATTTATGGAGGCGAAGAGTACACAATTGCTGGTAAGGGCACTGTTCAGATTCACTCAGGAGGCAGAAATTTACTCTTTCTTGATGTTTACTATGTTTCCAACATGGAACATAATCTACTCTCAGTCAATTAGATCATGAGGCATTCTCCCCAGTTGGATGTTGTTTTCAGTTCGTCGACCTGCAGCATCATTGATAGGGAGACTCGTACTACGATAGCTATGGGGCTTAAGGATCACGGTCTGTACAGACTTGTTGATTCTGATGATTCTCAGGAGCACGCTTTGGCCACTAGGAGTACAATCATCAGCAAACTTTGGCATCAACGTTATGGGCACTTGAATGTGCACTACCTCTCTCAATTATCTCAAGAGGGTTTGGTTGCTGGTCTACCTGAGATCCAAACTCAAAATCATGGAGTTTGTGGAGCCTCTCAAGCTGGAAAGCAGCATCAGACACCGTTCTCGGATGGTGATTGTTGGCGAGCCTCCAAGGTACTTCAATTGGTTCACGCTGATGTATGTGGACCAATGAACACTCCATCTGTTACTGGGTCCAGGTACTTTTTATTATTTGTTGATGATTTCAGTCGGAAAATGTGGGTGTATTTTCTCAAACATAAATCAGACGTGTTCAGCACATTTCAGCAATTTAAGGCCTTAGTTGAGAAAGAATCAGGTTCTCAGATTGTCACTCTAAGGTTCGATAATGGGGGGGAGTTTTGTTCAGCTGACTTCTCTACTTTTTTTGCTACACACGGCATTAAACGACAACTTACCACACCATACACCCCTCAATAGAATGGTGTCGTTGAACGTAGGAATCGCACCATTACTGAAATGGCTCGTTCTATGTTGGAGTACAGAAATGTACCTAAGAAATACTGGGCTGAAGCAGTCTACACTGCAGTCTACCTCCTGAATCGGTCACCTACACAGGTCGTTAAGAAGATGACTCCTAAAGAAGCCTAGTCAAGACGTAAGCCTAAGGTGAGCCATCTGAAAGTCTTTGGTTCTACAACTCATGTATGGATTCCAGACGCCAAGCGTCCCAAGCTGGACTCCAAGACCCAGACACTTATGTTTACTGGTTACAGCGACAATCACAAGGCATACAGATTGATTAATGTGGAGACAAATCGTCTCATATTCAGTCGTGATGTTGTGATTGATGAGACTACTAGTCCATTTTTTCCTACAACCAATCCTTCGGATCAGCCTATGAAGGTTCCTGATGAGGATGTTCGTCTTCCTCTTGGTTCCCATGATGGGAGGGCTTTAGAGCATTCTGACTCTGAAGATGAGGAGTCAACAAGTCATGATCTAGCACCACCTGATTTTCCTCAAGACTCACATCCAGATGACTTTGTTCCCGAAATCCTGGGAGATGCTGTTACTCCTATTTCAGCTATTGGCACTTCTACTTGTCGGCCTAAGTCGTGGCTCAAGACTATTGGGGATCTTCATGATGATGAACTCAATGAGGGGCAAATCAACTCGTAGCAAGAGCAAGCAACAACACACAGTCAACTTCGCTCTTATGGCCAACATCCACAGCATCTATGAGCCTCATACATATTTCGAGGCTAAAGGCATTCCAGATTGGGAAAAGGCTATCGAGACCGAATATCATAGTCTTCTGAAGAATCACACTTGGGTTCTTTCTGATCTTCCTCCTGGGAAGAAACCTATCAGTTGCAAGTGGGTTTATAAAGTCAAGTATCATGCTGATGGTACTCTTGATAAATACAAGGCCAGATTAGTTGCTCGAGGATTCCCACAGCGAGAGGGCATTGACTACGAGGAGACTTTTGCTCCTACAGCCAAGATGAGCACAATTCTTCTTCTCACTATTGCCACCCAATTTGGATGGACAGTTCATCAGATGGATGTCAAGAGTGCCTTCCTCAATGGTGATTTGCAGGAAGAAGTCTACATGACGCAGCCTCCTGGTTTTAAGGTTGCCGTCAAAGAACATCAGGTGTGTAGGCTCGTGAAAGCACTCTATGGACTGAAACAGGTTCCCCGTGCATGGTACATCAAGATTGATCAGTACTTGGTTGACCATGGTTTTCAACGCAGCTCTTTTGACAGTAATTTGTATGTCAAACACTCTAGTGATGATATTCCCTTTCTTGTTGTCTATGTTGATGACTTGATCATTACTGGTAGTTCAGCACATTTGATTGCAGCAATCAAACAGGATTTGTGTCAGACTTTTGACATGACAGATTTGGGGCTTCTCCATTATTGTTTGGGCATTAAAGTTTGGCAAATCGTTGGTAGCATCTTTATCTCTCAGACTAAATATGCCAGAAGTCTGCTTTACAAATTTCAGATGTAAGACTGCAAACCTACCTCCACACCTATGGAAAAGGGGCTGAAGTTGTCAGCCAACTCTGATTCACCTCCGATCGATGAAACGACATTCAGGCAACTAGCGGGCAGTCTCATCTACCTCACTGCCACTAGACCTGACATCAATTTTGCAGTGAGCTACATTTCTTGCTTCATGACAACTTCAAAAGTTGATCATTAGATTGCAGCGAAGCGAGTGCTGAGATATGTTAAGGGCACTTTAGATTATGGCATTCTCTATGGCAGATGCAAGGATCCAAAGCTGATTGGATACACAGACTCAGATTGGGCAGGTTCAGTGGATGACCGAAAATCTACTTTTGGGTATGTATTCAGTTTGGGTACCAGTGTTGTAACATTGACCAGCAAGATGCAACAGGTAGTGGCTCTTTCCTCGACTGAAGCAGAGTATCGAGGAAGCGTTAAAGTAGCATGTGAGGCAGTTTGGCTTTGTAGGATGCTTACTGACATGCACATGTCACAAGCAGGACCATCACCCTTGTACACTAATAATCAAGGGGTGCTTAAATTGGACAAAAATCCAGTCTTCCGTGAACGTACCAAGCATCTCGAGCTTCATTGTCATTACATCCGCAAGCTGGAAGAAGACGGATCTGTTCAGCTACAATATGTTCCAACAGCGGATCAGACTGTAGATATTCTCACCAAGTCTCTGAGCCTGGATAAATTTGTCAAATTCAGGGGGCAACTTGGTGTTGTTGATGGATTGACCATTAAAGGAGGGTGTTAGAATATTATATCTACAATGTTAATGGTCAATATTAGAATGTTTTAGGTTAGTTTAGTTGTTACTGTTTCTACAATAACTAGTAGGTAGATAGATATCTTAAATATCTACAGTAACTTGTCTCTTCTATATTATGTAACTGTTTTTTATGATGAATATAATTTTACCATTCATAGTAGAAGCTTGTTACACAAGTCTAGAAACTTCAAGTCAACATTTGTTGAAGTAATATTAAGTGTCTCAATGAAATGCTCGTAAGACTTTGGCAAACTTTCAAAGTAATGACGACCATGTCTTCTTCCTCCATCTTTTGACCAATAGCTTCCAACTGGTCGTGAATGTCCTTTAGCTTTGTCAGATGCTCTTGGAGAGTGGTCTTCTCATCCATCATTATCGAAAAGAGCATGTTCTTAAGAAAGAACGCACGACTCTTATCTAACGTTTCATTGAGATCTTTCAGGTTCGTCCAGACCTCAACAGTTGTTTTGCTTGACAGCACTTGTGGCAGCTGGTCGTCAGTGACTGAAAGCTTGACAAGCATGACAACTTCCCGGTTGCGTTCATCCCATTTGTCTTGGTCTTTTCCAACAACAATAGGTCGAGGTGATGTACCCAAAACAACCGCATCAAGACACTGATACTCGAAGATGGTCAGCATACGCTGCTTCCAGGTGTTGTAATTCTTCTCGTTGAACTTTTGGCTGCTTTCGAGCATTATATTTGGCAATGATGCCATCACATACCCTGAGATCAAACTGGTGAAGGCACAAAATATAACAGAGGGATTTGAGGACAACTCAAATGAGATTTTGAAAAACCCAGAAAAATTAGATAATACCCCAAAAAATTCGGGAGGACCCACGTGCACAAGTTTTGAGGCACGAAAAAACGAGGGACCCAGAAAAATCTAAAAGCAACCCAGTTGAGCTCTCGGAAAACCCACCAAGAATCTATGATCGAAAAAAAAAATCGAGTTGAAAAGGTAGGTCAAAACCCTAAACAAGCTTTTGAAAACCCTAGTCGACCATGGATGCATAGAAATTGCAGAAAAAAAATTTGGAAAACGCCAAAACACACAGCCTCCAGAGACGCCACTAGATATGAGGAAAACACGTCTGAAAAGGAGACAAAAAAGACCAGAGTCACTAGCAGAGAGACCAAAAAATGGTTGTGAGAGGGCAAAATTTCGTCACTGTACACACAGACCCGTCGCGCGGGTTACAGACGCATAGGAAAGAGGTCGCATGAGCAAAAAATGGAGGTCGCGCACAGTAAACCCGTCGCAAAAATTCGTCTTAAGATTGAAAAAAATGCGATCTGCAAGCAGTAAAAACGCACCCCTATACAACGCGACTCAAGGTTTTCAAGCAATGATGCCCAGCAGAAAATGCGACTTAGGGATTGGCGGCTAAGGTTTTTATTTTATTTATTTTTGTTTTACTACTCCAATACCATGTTCGATAATGGAACTAGTAAATGCATTCTTACATTAACAAATAAAAGAGGTTACATTAAAAAGAAGTTACAAAATACTGTAGATATTAAATATATCTACCTACCTAGAGACTACTATAGAAACAGTAGTTAACTAAGGTAACTAAATAAAAATAACATTATATTACTACTGTAGAAACAACAGTTAACTAAGCTAACTAATCAAAAATAACATTGACCATTAATATAAAAAATAATATTCTAACATCATCAACCGTGATGGGATCTATATCTGAAATATCATACTTCACTTTGCACGTCTTTCCCAATAAAACATGCTATGTGTCTCTCCATGATCTTGTTCCAAGTTGGTGGAGAGCTGGGAAGCCGACTTTCAGCGCTGCTATGTATTCCTTTGCCAAGAGGCTCCAGTTCATCAAGTATATGCTAAAACACTGGAATAGATACCACTTCGGCAATGTGTTTAAGGCTAAAAGGGTTATTCAGGAGCATTTGGACTCCGTTACTCGGCAGAATCAGGATCATGGTCAGTGGACAAAGTCGTTAAATGATCAAAGACAATGCCGTCGGTGCAGACGATGAAAATCTCAAAATAGTTTGTCGTTAATATTTGGATCTTTAGACCAATTGTCCTATGCATCGTGGTGTACAAAATAATTACTAAGTTGATAGTTGAACATCTAAAACCGTGCTTGGGTATGTTGATTTCTGAGGAGCAAGGTGGATTTGTGGCTGGCAGTCAGATTCTTGATGGTGTGGTTATTGCAGCTGAAACTGTGCATTCTATGGCTTCCTCAAGGGAGAAGGCTATGTTTATTAAGTTGGACATGGCCAAAGCCTATGACCGTGTCAAATGGGATTTTCTATCCAAGATTTTGAGGGCATTTGGATTTGGCAATACCTAGATTGATTGGGTCATGAGCTGTGTCACTTCCTCGTCCTTCTCTATGTTGGTCAATGGGGAGCCTTCTAAGCTTTTTGGGGCTTCCAGGGGCCTGCGGCAAGGGGATCCTTTATCGCCATACTTATTCATCTTGATGGTTGAGGGGCTTGGGAGATTTATGAGATCCCGTGTGGAGCTTGGGCTCATTCAGGGTTGGCGTTGGGGCAATAATCTTCCCTCCCAATCTTACTTGCAATTCGTGGATGATACGGCTCTGATGGGCTTAGAGTGGATGAAGCGGCCAATTTGAGGAGGGCCTTGGATTGTTATTTGGCTGCTTCGGAACAGAGCATCAATGAGGGCAAGTCCTCAATTTATTTCTTTAATACCCCTAAGCTCATTTAGCAGAGAATTGTCAAGATTCTCAAGTTCCAGATTGGTTCACTGCCATTTGTTTATCTTCGTAGTCCTATAGTCATGCACACACTTCCAAGGTTGTTTTGGTAGGATGTTATTCAAAAATTTCTTAAAAAGGTCAATCACTCGACTTGTAGGTGGCTCTCTATGGTTGGTAGAGTTACTCTTTTGAAGTTTGTGATCCAGGCTCTCCAGTTGTACAAGTGCTTTGTGTTATTTGCCCCTACTAGCTTTGTCAATGACTTTGAGTGTCTATGTCGTCAGTTTCTTTGCTCTGGTAATCTCCTCTCAAGGAAGTGGAGCCTAGTTAAGTGGGAGGATGTGTGTCGGCCGAAACAAGAAGGTGGTCTTGGCCTATGGCGAGCTGATTTGAATGGGAAAGCTTCGGCAGCTAAATTTATTGGTGCTAGTGTTCTCAATAGCAGCAGACTTGGGCTAAGATCCTCACCTCCAAATATCTTGGGGTTGTGGAGAGTGTGGATGTGCCTAGATACAGTCTTTCAAGTAAAGGTTCTATCGTTTGGAGTACACTGAAAAGGGGAGCTAAGTTGATTAAGCAAGGCTTGTTTTGGATTTGCAATAGAGAGTCGGAGGCTCTCTTTTGGTACAATTCTTGGGACGGGCATCCTCCTATTTTGACAACACATCCTCACTTACAAGAGTTATGTAGAGTTTTTTTGGAGGCTGGTTGGAGTCATGTGGTGGACTTCAAAATCCCTCAGGTTATTGCGCAAGCTACTATGTATCGGTGGAAGGACCCGTAAGAGTGGCCTCCAGGGGTTTGATGGAGGATCATGAGGAGCTTGCTTGCATTCTTACTGATAGAGTTTGCAATTCTCTTTTGGAGAGGGATGTTCTAGCCTAGGGTCATGACCAAAAAGGCAAGTTTTTTGTTGCCTTTGTTTATCAAGTGCTAGATAAACAAAATTTAAAGGAGTGGGGGACACTTGGTGGAAGCATATCAAGAATAAACTCTCTTGGCCCAGGTGAAATTTCTTCTCTTGGCTCGTGATGCACAATAGATGCTTGACCTGGGAGAATCTTTGGAAGCGCAGTTTTCAGGACCCCCTTATGTGTGTGTTGTGCTCTAATAGTGATGAGAACAATTCTCATCTTCTTTTTCAGTATTCTTTTGTTAGGGAGATTTTGCATTTTTGGTGGGATGCCTGGAATCAACCATGAAGACACGCCTCTTCTTTGGATGATTTCTAGATTAGGTTGGGGAGTTCTCCTGCTAAAACTTCTTTCCTCCACATTGCTTGGAAAATTGGTCCCAACTTGATTATTTGGCATATTTGGTTGGAGCGTAACAGTAGGATTTTTGGATAAGAAACTTCAAGTGAGGCAGGTTTGGATGAGAATTTTGGGGGTTATTCTGAAGAATTTAGCAGCCAAGTGTGATCTGTTGGTCCCTGTGGTTCTTGGAGAGATAGGGGTGGTTAGAGTTTGGGGCTTTCTGTTTGTGATAGGAGTGGGCCTAGATTTGATTTGGGTCAAAGTATTATGAGGGAAGGTTTTGAGGGATGGTCATTGTAGGCCTCCTCTTGGGGTGTTGAAGACTAATACTGATGGGTCCTCTAGAGGTAATCGTGGTCATGCTAGGGTGGGGGGCATTGGCAAAGATAGTTCTGGAGTTGTAGAGTTCTTCTTCTCGGAATATAAAGGTCAACACTCCAACAATTTCATGGAGGCTTTGGCTATTCTCTTGGCTTTGGAAAGGGCATGTGCCCTTGCATGGAGAAGGATGATTTGTGAGTTTGAGTCTCAGATTGTGATTCACTTGCTAAATAAATGGCAATTGGAGGAGGTCAATTGGCATTTACCTGTTGTGGTTTGACAAGCTATCTCTTTGGGTGAAGTGTTGGATTCTATCACCTTCTGCCATATCCCACGAGAGTGGAATAAGGTGACTAATGGCTTGGCTAAATGGGCATCTAAGTGGAGGGGAGATTGGAAGGTGGAAGATTGAGGTGGCCTGTAATGTCCCCTTCCTAGGCAGTACAGTTGTGTCAGAGGTTAGCCTATTATTCAGATCCTCGTAGGCTAGCAGAAGTGTTTCACTTGAGGCAATTATCCAGCGTTGGGAACATCACTCCAGCAGTTGATTCAGGTTTGGGCTTCTGCAGACACTCATAGAGTGATTTAGAGGTACTTACTATTTATAGTAAGTCAGGCAGGCAGGAGTTACTATTTTTAGCAGGGCACCTGATTTAGCTGGTCAGCTCAGTATCGACCCAGTTTGATGATTTGTTGAGCAACCAGGGGTTATTAGAAGCATTTAATAATAATTAAAGCAATTATTAATTTGACTTTATAATATAAAGTCATTTTAATAAAATATTAAAGTTATTATTTAAATGTAATATTTAATGAGTTTAATACTCATTAAATAAAAAGGACGCCATTTAATTAAATATTAGCCTAAGTATTGAAAAGAGCGAATTATTTATTATTAAATGTTATAGAGCTGATTTTTGAGAAGGGTCGACTTTTTGAGAGAAGGTATTTACTTCCTCAAGGCAAATCGAACTCATTATGTTGATTATTCAAATTTGTTATCATTTCTCTCTGAGAACATTGGGGTTTGAGAAACCAGGGTTTCTGCAGATCAACAGGTTTTGAAGAATGTTCCCTCTTCAGAATCTGACATACTGAGACTGTGAAATCCCAGTTGAAGATTGTCAACAGGGTAAATTCATTCAAAGGTTACAGTTGTGCTTATTGAGTTAGATTCCGAAAGGGTTTGAAGGAGATTATTCATCAGACACTTGAGGCGACTTCCTAAGATCCATTTCCAATGGCTTGGCACACTTCCCAAGAAAAGTACGGAATTCTTTATTGCTGGTACAGGCCGTACTTGCTACAGCAAGGGCCGTACTTCTTCCCCAGAGCAAATCGCTTGGCTTTTTCATCTTCTGTCTTCTGCAAGTTGGACGCCTAGGGTTTCTGGAGCCATTGCATCAGTTTCAAGGTGGGAGATTGCATCATTCCTTTCAGCCGTACCATCTCAGTCTCTCTTTTTGACGCCTGCAAGCTTATCCAAGTTTTCAATAAATAGCTTGCTTTTTTGTCTGAATGTTTAAAAATTGCAGTTGTAATCATCTGGGAAGATTAATAAACCATCTGGCAACGAGATTTGATCTATGTTCTGTAGTTTTTATGCATCTGGTATTTTATATTATTTTTCCAGTCATTTCTTTGCAAAATCACAATTTGTCCTTGTATTGCAAAAACACCAAAAAAATCAAAATACAGAAAAACAAACAAAACTTTAGTATTATTGGCCAGTGATCGAGTTGAGAGACACCTGGTCTCTTACATGGCCTTTCTGAGGATCTGTCGCAAGAGTTGGAGGAGCTGGTGATGAAGGATATGAGATGTTTCTTGGGTGTTACTTGATGGCTCTTTGGTTGTACTTTCTAGCTTTGTATTGCTTTTCTAATTCAATAAAGTTTTTACCCTCTTTTTTGAAAAAAAAAATAATTATATAATAAAATTAAAAATTAAAAATAATATAAAATTTAAAAATTATAAATTAAAAACTTGTATGCTTATACAACACTATTAAATATAGATATATTTATTTTTTATTTATAATGTATATATTTAATTTTTAATATATTTAATTTTCAATATATGTATATTTTTTAAATTTATAATTAATATATTTAATGTTTAATATATATATTTATGATTTTTCTATTCTTTTTACAGACGTACCCAACCCCCAATTTTTTTTGCCATACCAATGTACTATACCCACGTACCCAATTTTGATTCCAATTCCGATTTGGCAATATAGGATTGTAGAGTAAAAAAATGAAAATAAAATACAAAATTTATGGAATTTTAGAATACTCCACCAAAATTGAAAACAAAATCAACTAGAACAAAAACTTGGTGTAGATAGCCAAGTTCCCTGGGATGCTCTGGCATCAAATACACCGGTACGAAAAATGTTTATGAGTGAAGAGCCCATGAACATTTAGGCAAGTCTAGAACCAGAATCCCAAACTTCTCCAAATCTGAAGCATTGACCCATGAAGCCTCATCTACTACACAGTTCTTCCAACGAACCAAACACTCCCAATATTCTTTCCTCCTTGTTCATTTGGCAATTTGGTAATGGCACATTTACGGAAGGAAAGGTTCCTACGAGGGACCAACAATAAATTAAAATGGAAAAAGATTGGCCCGTGCAAGGTTTTGAGGAAGTTCTCATCAAATGCATATGAGATTGAGCTTCCAATTGGCATTGATATCTCTCCAATATTTGATGTTGCAGATTTGTATAAGTATCATGAAGGTGAATCAAGTGGACAGCAAAGTGCATCTTTAGATTTGCCAGATATGAAAGACTAGATACATTCATGCCTCTTGTACATCAAAAACCTTAACACAAGTGGGAGCAACATTAATGTCGCTTTTGCGCTTCATACTACATCTATAGCACAACCATCTTTATGCAGATCAAATTTCTATGCCTTATCAGGCAAAAGAAATATGCAGCAAATTAACTAATCAAATTCAAATCACCAAGTGTAATCCATCAATTAAAACTGCTGCACATTTAAATTGCAATTTTCAAATTCTTTTATTGCAAAAATTAAAGAATCTACAGCCAATTTAAAATCTATTTGTTCTTCAAATCAACATCTCGAGCATTCACTTCATTTCAGACCATTTGCACAATTCCCTGGTCAATGGAATCCTTTTATATTCTCTTTTCCTTTTTCCTAACTTGCCAAATTTCCTTCCTTAATTTCCTGCACTGCTCTTCTTCTTTCACACACTGTTCACAAAATTTTCAAAGGAAACTTTGTGACTCCCTCATCTACATGCCCCTACCTGGCACACAATGTTTTTTGGCATATCTTCTCTGACTTTTGTTTGCTGTTCAAATTTCCATGACTCTTAAGATCCCACGCCACTTCTTTTCCTGTCTTGGCTTGCATTTGTTTTGTCTTCACTTGGTCTTCTTCCCTTAGGCATAGTTCTTCAACTTCTATGCTGCAGCCTTTTAATCTTTTGTAATTGTCTTTTTCTGCCCTTATGTTCAACACTGCCTTCATGTCTCACGCCTCCTTTGCCTTTGGTTTTTTTTTTTTTTTTGATTAATCCATGACAGGTTCACTATACCTTCCACTCCTCAAATTGATATATGAGGCCGATTGTGTTAAGGTTTTTGATGTACAAGAGGCATGGATGTATCTACAAGAAGTTGTTGTAATTGTGAATGTCAACCCTTGTCTAAAGGATTAACTCTTGCCTTAGAAGATGTTGACGCAAGAGCTTTCCTTGCCTTCTTTGTGTTTTTTTCTGCATAAGCCTCAAGATCCAACAAAACCCAAAGGGTGACATCTACAGGGCAATGTTTGCAAGGCTTTTATACCCTAGCACTTTCACCAAATGCCATTTGAACCAATAAATGCCCCTACTACATTCAATGCCACAAAACTTGCCTATGACTTTGCTTGAATTAGGGATTGGTTGGAAATAGCTCCATGGAAAATCCTTTTTGTGTGGCATAATCATTTGAATTCGGTAAGAAGGCAAAAGAAAAACCCAATAGGGTTGCTTGAAAAAACTAAATATATATAAACCCTAAACCTAGATAAAAAATTGTTTTAAAAAATTCCTAACTAGCTTAAAGTTAGTAAAAAAAAATTTAAAAAACTAACCCTAACCTTAAACAAAAAAATTATGGTTTAAAGTAAAAGTTGGTACATACTACAAAAAATTTAAATTAGGTTTTAAGGTTAGGATTAGCAATTCGTACATGCTAAAAAAATTCAAAATCCCTAGCCTTAACCCTAAACCAAAAAAATATATATTTTAGGGGTATAACTCTAAACCTAAAGTAAAAATATTTTACGGTTTAGGGTGTAACATTACATAAGGTTTTACTATTAACATTAAGAAACCTCACCATTAGAATTTAAAATATATTACAAACTCTAGAAAAAGGGAAAAAGCCCTAAGGGACTTACCTAAATGAAAATGACTCAACGAAACAAATATTAGTTGAGCAGCTGAATAATGAGAATGTCCTAATCAATCCAATGCAAATCAATCCCAATCTCAAGTAATGGCAATGCTACTTTGTTAAAATCCAAATCTGCAATGTAAAATCAGGGCAAAAGTCAAAAAAACCATGATCTATTAAACACAAACCAATTAAGTAGCAATTTTCAAAAATAAATGAAAATAAATATAAATTTCTACGAAAATTGTGAACTTATTTGTCAAGGTTATTGGATATGCCACCCCTCCCCCGGTACACATACCAACATAGCCAATACAGATATGAATAAGATACAACTTGGGTACCACACTTGCCCATACCCC
This sequence comes from Sequoia sempervirens, assembly GCA_007258455.2. Classification (NCBI taxonomy): domain Eukaryota; kingdom Viridiplantae; phylum Streptophyta; class Pinopsida; order Cupressales; family Cupressaceae; genus Sequoia; species Sequoia sempervirens. Next base: position 35,653 of record VDFB02186449.1, read on the forward strand.
AAAATGCGAGCAAACTTGGAGCCACGCCAAATACGTCTAGATTCAGGTGCCTAGTCAACTATGACATATCCAGTAAAACCTAAAGAATCAAGTAAAAACCCTAAAACGTCAAAAAACCCTTAATAGTTTGCATAAATCTAATCACAAACAACGGCAGCCTCTTTGATTGATTCTGTTTTTTGTTTTCCCTATTGATTTTAATCTTCATTTTACTTGTTTTCCATAGCCTGTAGGTGCGTCAAATTCAAAATGCATGTCATGTCTATATTGCAATAAAATTAAAATACTAAACTAGGGCATATACCAAGACGATACTAATTTATTGACTAGGCTTGACAATTACAACAACCTACAAATGATTCGATTATAGAAGGGAGATGAATGTCAATCATGTGAGAAATAACACCAAGTCTATAAATATTAACTTTCTTTAAACTTAAAGCAATAACACCAAGTCTATTTGGAGTTGTAAATGAGCAGTAACTTTGGTGCAATTTTATCTTTATTAGTATTAACTTAAATCTTCTTTATAATTTTTAAATATATTAATTTTATTAATACGCAATTTATAGTTTTACTATTATTAATTATCTTTAATAAGTTTGTAATTTATTGAGTTTAATATCATTTATTAATTATTATTGATAGTAATTTTATATGTATTAGTATTATTAATAGTATTTAAATTTAAAAAGTTTAATATTTATTAATAAAATTTATATTATTAAAATAGTAGTTATACTTTAATATAAAAGATTAGTTAATAATATATATTTTAATTTGCAATATATATATAATACTTGTATCCATATTAGGGGGTGTTGAAAAATATTCGTCCATTTCAGATACCATATGTTAGTGTTTGTAGCTTAGGGAGATATTTTCTCCTAAGTAAAAATTTAAATAATAAATAATTAAGGCAAGTCGGCCTTAATTACAAATTATATTATTTCTTAAAAAGGAGGCCGACCTAAGTGAAGAGTCACCTTGTTTTGTATATATACAAGGTGGAGACCATTCAATCAATCATAAAGTCATTCTTATTTCCACATTCTTTCAAGAAGGAGCAACAAACCATCTTGTAGCAGCAGATCGACTTCAAGAAGAAACATATTTATCTTTGCATCAAAAGATAGATGCTATTAATTCATTGTATCAATCCGCCCTTGAGAAGGGTCTAGTTGTAAAGTAGTATTCTACACTTTTATATGATATATATGAGATATATTTTTGCTGGGTTTTTCTCCCTCGAGTAGGAGGGTTTTCCCAGGGTAAATTGTTGTGTTTTTTGTCTCATGTGTTGCATTTTCTGCTTTATGTTAAAATCTGGTCCTAAAACTAACATGGTATCAGTGCGGGTGCGGGGGGAAGATCTTATCAGATTTGTCTAGACATCAACTGAATGAGGTGGACATATATTGGGCTTTGGCGGACAGGAGGATTATCACGAAGAATTGATTGAAGTTTGGAATTTGGTGAAGAAGATCTAAGATCGTTACCTCTCAGATGATGAAGTCTTGGCTAGACGAAAACCCAGTCAGGTATTTTGAAGTAAAGGATGTGGCATAGAGAAGTATCCTGCATTGGAGAGTATATCTCATCAATCTATCTTCTTTCAATAAGGCGAAAGGGATGGATCGTTTGAAGTTTTGAGCATCTTGTATTATGCTTGCCGAGAATGATTATCATTAAGGAGCGATTATCATTGTGACTTCATAGCCGTCTCAAGGCATCGACAATCTCTTCAATCAAAGGCGAAGGGATAATAAAAACAAATTAATGCCAGCCAACCGCCCTTATAGTTACCTAGCAGTGCATTATCGAAGGGTTGATGTCTTTATAGAACTGATTGCCATCGGGAGTTTAAATGGAGATATTCATACAGCAAAGGAACGATTCCACAGTAAAAACAAAGCCTGAGTCCATTTATTGCGGCCGTGTATATAAAGGAATCGGGAATATTCTCATTATGCATTTCATTGGACCAGAAGTACTCACGATTGCTCTTATCAGGAGGTTGGATATGACGGGAGTCATAAGGTGATGTCGATTATATTAATCTAGGCATTTGGAAGATCGATAACCATATGTAACTGAATGCTAGTGGTGATCTATGGAAATCTAAGAAGCCGTAAAACACCAGTCGAGAACAATATATGAATACAAGGAAACTCAGGAAGTCTATTTCGGAGATGTACTTAAATGCCTAGCGCACTGAGGCCTGATGTTTATGCTCTTCAAGCACTCGCTGCTGCTATTAACTCAAGTATGGAAGTTCGGCCTGAACGAATGTCATCAAAGTTATTACAGTCGGATGTGGAAACAGAGAAATCATCAAGAACATTTGTTGGACGTGGGCTTCGTGAGTTGGAGCCTTGGTAGGATTGTTTTCCCATTTTGGGGAGATTCAGAATATTTAAAAGCAGAGGCTACAGTTCCTGTTCCTTGCCAGTGCTATTCAATTCAATTTAAATCCTCCTCAATAAAGAGATAAGTATTTCATACCCTTGAATAATGTTCATGAATTTTTTTTATGTAGTTATTAATTCATGCTATAACATTGGCAATAATAAATCATGTATGCTTCTAGCATTAGTCTGGACGTTTCTCTTTGGGGTAGTTTGATTCTATGAACTATTAGTAATCTCTTTAAATTGCTTCCAAGACGAATCGAGAAGCAAAAGGATGATGAGAGATTGCATTCAAGGGAGGAAGAGCTTGATGCATCCTGTGAGGGAGTCATGCAGGTTGAAGAATGGAGACACAGCTTGCTGCCATAGGACTGAGTTGGTGGTTGGAGGCATCTCTCGAAGAGGAAGAACCCATACAGATTGTCATTGCGATCAGTTTCTTCGAAGAGGAGGAAATAACATTCAGAGGGAGTCTGACAAACCTTGGACGAGGAGGTCAGGAGATTGATGCAAGTACTTGGAGCTTCAAAGGGATTCACATCATCATGAAGATCTATTGTAATGTATATTTCTCTGTGACGGAGAAGTATGAGATGAAAGCCCTTGTAGTGTATATTTCTCTGTGACGGAGAAGTATGAGGTGAAAGCCCTTGTAGTGTATATTTCTCTGAGATGGAGAAATATGAGGTGAAAGCCCTTGTAGTGTATATTTCTCTGAGATGGAGAAATGTGTGGTGCGAGCCCTTGTTCATCTCTGAGACTGAGATGAGACATCATGTTGAGAGACTCCATGACGACATCACGTTGAGAGACTCCGTGATGGACCCTTTGTACTTGTGTTTTTCCACACATGGGAGTAGCCATGGTGGACGTCATGTTGAGAGACTTCATGACGACATCACGTTGAGAGACTCCGTGATGGGCACTTGTACGTGTGTTTCTTTACACACATGGGAGTAGCCATAGTGGACGTCATGTTGAGAGACTCCATGACGACATCACGTTGAGAGACTCCATGATGAACCTTTGAGCTTTCCACAAATGGGTGTAGCCATTGTGGGTGTCATGTTGAGAGATTCCATGACGTAGATATCTGGAAAAATACCTCCCTAGCTAAGAGGGAGTGTTAGTGTTTGTAGCTTAGGGAGATATTTTCTCCTAAGTAAAAATTTAAATAATAAATAATTAAGGCAAGTCGGCCTTAATCACAAATTATATCATTTCTTAAAAAGGAGGCCGACCTAAGTGAAGAGTCACCTTCTTTTGCATATATACAAGGTGGAGACCATTCAATCAATCATCAAGTCATTCTTATTTCCACATTCTTTCAAGAAGAAGCAACAGACCATCTTGTAGCAGTAGATCGACTTCAAGGAGAAACATATTTATCTTTGCATCAAAGGATAGATGCTATTAATTCATTGTATCAATCCGCCCTTGAGAAGGGTCTGGTTGTAAAGCAGTATTCTGCACTTTTATATGATATATATGAGATATATTTTTGCTGGGTTTTTCTCCCTTGAGTAGGAGGGTTTTCCCAGGGTAAACTGTTGTGTTCTTTGTCTCATGTGTTGCATTTTCTGCTTTATGTTAAAAACTGATCCTAAAACTAACACCATATATGTATTTGTGTCCATGCAACTTTGTTATTTGCCAATATTTTTTACTTCGGAAATGTGTTTCCAACCAATAAAAAAAGGCAGTCTGATTCAAATCAGATCATTGGACCTATGAGTATGATCACGATTTATGCTACTATGATCATGACATTTGCTTTTCTCTACAATACACACTTCTAAGAACGAAAAGCAGCACTAAGGTAAAACTATGAAAGTAGTACGAGGAAAAAGAAAAGCAATGTAATATTGATCAATATACACTCAGACTAGCCTAAGAGTAAAAACATAATTGTTAAGATACAACTGCTAAAATAGTCTTCGTTTCCAAACCCCCAAATCCATGCTTCCTGACAAAAAGTTGAATACATGTCACATTCAATGTCCATAACTAAGCATTTAATCCTTGAGAAAACAGGCATCCATCCCTGATTATACAAGAAAACTAATACTTCAACATTTAACACTTGGAGCAAATGAATAGCTACTCTGGGCAAAATTAAGCAAAGCCTCATTTGGAATCCTTGACTCCCTAGCTAGCTTCGAGGAATGTACCCTTCTTCCATTGACAAGTGAGCCTACTACTTAGCAGCAGCATGGTTGACATGGGGCCTATGTACTAGAACCAGCTGGCCTAATACCCTAATAATTGCTTCACTGTGATCTTTGTTCTGCACTAATGCAACTATAACTTATTAGTCAGATATACAACACGTTTAAATGCTCATCAATGCAGTTTTGATCCTACTGGATGCAAGTCACAAGATTATCAATATACCATTCCTAGAACATAGGTGGCCGTACATGTGGTGGAATATGGTTTTCCCACTTGTTCAATTCCCTGGTCAATACATTGAATCTTTGGGGAGAAGAATCTATCAACACATATAAATAACAAACAAAAGACATTTCCATTAACGTTTCATTTTGTGTGTGAATAGTAAAGTTGCAATTCTATCCAGGTACAACTACAAAGGATCATTACATGTCCTTTGAATCTTCTTCATTGTAATTTGTTGTAAACTACTAGTTGAGATCCTTCTATCATGTCCCCTTTTCAAAATTAAATTATCTGGGAGACCCGTAACCTATTTCTTATTTCCTGTAGGCTAAGGGATAAATTTAGGGAAATAATTTAATAATAGTATTTTAAGTTGTCCCGATAACTTTATTTTATAAATTTGTAAAATATTATCATTTTATTAATGTGGACCTAATAAAATATTTTATTAAAAGTGTTTTCAAACACCTTTAGAGGTAATATTAGGCAGGAAAGAAAACTCAAAACTAAAAGGTGAATATAAAAAAAGAGTTGGGCACCAAAAAGGGCATCCGTTACTGTTACCAAACCCCTTTTTCAAAGCTTGAACATTTTGTTCATCTCCATACTCGAGGATGAAACCCTCTTAGTGTTATTATTGGATTGGAGAAAGAAAAACCTCTTGTCCTTTCATTGTGATTCCACTCAGGGATTGCAATTGTACTAAAAGATTGTAGTTATTCCAGTTTCAGTTTGGTGATTGAATATTCCAACAAGTTTGAGAACTCCATATTTTATACCAGATTTGGGTGATTTCAGAGTATATTATTTTATTGGACATGCAGTGACAAATATTTTGGTATTGTTTTGTCTTAGTCGTACTATTTATGCTGATATATTTCAATGTATTACTAGTTGTACCAATATATCTCACTACCATACCTTATTGAAGTTGTATCATTTTATGAATGTTGAATATTACTCATGGACTGCTGTACATTTTGATAGATATAAGTTAATTGATATTGGGGGTGTTGTACAAGTCAAAGGTGGCAAGTACTTTTGTAAGGAGAATTTTCTATTCATTGGCCGTTGTAAGCTGCTGAGAAGGAGACATAACTTCAAAATACTGGATTTTATTTGTTAGTAGCTGTCGTACAAGGACAAGGAAAGATGGTACAATTTATTATTGCAAAGTATTAATATTAATGGGGATCATAGCAATATTCCAGCTTCAGTCACCACTTTATTTGCTGTCATTCTCTTCTCCTTGAGTGGCCACAAACTCAGGACTTGGCATATATCAATAATCTTGTAACCAATCTGCAGTTTGGTGTGATTTATTGTCATTTAGAATATTATGAATATTAAGAATATCTGCAGTATTGGTTTCAGTATTTCTGGGCTTTCAGATATTGCTATTATAATAATAACATTTGAAGTACAATAGTTGTTGTCTTGCATTTCATATTTATTTCACTATAAATCTGAAATATATTATAAAATTAACAACAGTTCCATCAACAAATTATTAAGTGAATGTGTGTAATTTCAATCCTAATTAAATAATTCCACTGAATTAAAATTATCAGTTTGTTTCTTCTCTCAATTTCCTCTCCTTAAGGTTGGATGGTTTACTCATACCTTATCAGTAAGTTGCTTCATGGCAATCACAAGTTTTTCAAATATTTGATCCTTGTATTTACTATCACGCACTAGTATTCGTTGACCTGTTACTGGTGTAAAAGGCACAGAGCATTGTAGCTTTGGGTAGTACGAGGAACCAAAGTGATAATAACCATCAGCCCAAGAGTGATCAAATACAAATTCACCATATGAGTGGCTGCAAATTGCAAAACAAAAAATAGAAACAGGAAATACATTAGTCACATACAATTTGATTTAAATACCTTTAATTTAAAAGTGAGCAACAAGTTTAGAAACTATCTTTCAAACAAAAATGAAGAAAACAATTACCATGCATACAAAGGATACCTTTTAATATACAGTGGAACAACACCTAGCAAAGCACCATCTTCATCTCTTGCTACAATGTGCTGAGGTAACCATCTTGTTTCCTGATCCAGAAGATAGACTATAAGCATGATGGCAAACTGGTAAGAAGACTCAACATCAAATAAGTGAGAAATATAATGTCACATCAGTAACTTCACAAAGAATTTTCAATATATGCGTTCTTTAACTACTCAGATTTTTACATTTTGAATGCTTTGTTAAAGTATCAGCTTACTAAACTATTAAACTTTGGCTCAATCCTAAGTTTTAAACTAGCTTATTACTTCCAAATATACTTATCATTACTAAAGTAAACAAAGTTCAAACTATTTCGTCGTGTCCCCAAAGAGCTTCAAATGTCAAAAAGTGTAACCTTATTTAAATTTAAAAAATCAGGTAATCATTTAACTCCAATGGCAAAACAAACCAGTACCTGCATTGTTATGCTAACTGCTCTATTCTTAGGACATAACAACGCTCTAAAGTTCTATACGATGGCATAAAATCATATAGTAGAATATTGCTTTAAAAAATCATCAATGTGCATAAGAGGCTCAAAAAAATAGTTTTACATTTACTTTGCACTTTTTTGTATTAGCTATTGTAGCTTTGTATACAATTTCCTTTATTTGATTTGCAGGATCTTATCTTTGTTTACTATTCAAAATCTTGTGTGTGCATATTCTTTCTAGTTTCTGCCTTTTAGCCAAAGTGTGTGTGTGTGTGATCATAAATTAGATCATTTGTGTTAGGTAAAAAGATCATAAAATCTCTCATCTTGTGTAGAAGAGTTGTTATAGCATTGTGCCCATACCCAAGAACAAAACAACAGGTATATTCTTTACTTCATTGGTAATACATGCTCAAAACCCCAAGAATACATTGCCCATACTGTAGAAAGCTAAAGGTCATTTGAATAGAGTTCTGGGGTTTGTTTTAGTTTTTAGTTATAAAGGAGCTTCCCCTTCTGATTTGAAGAAAAGTTTTACTTTACACACTGTTCTTTTATGTCGTCCCAAAAGGACAAACTAAAACATTAACAGTTTTTCACATATGAAATTTTTGAATAGTCATTTTTCAAGTCAAAACACTAGCTGTTTGAACTCTAATCATTGTGGAATCCTCATCTCCCACTTTCATGATTGTGATTTGTTTGAACTCTAATCAATGTCATTTTATACCCTAAACAGCAAACATTTTCCAATATATCATGATGAAAAGGAAATCAAAGCTTGAACAAGTAAGTTCTGCCAAAAATTGTTTTAAGGCATGAAAATTAGCATTCCAATAGTAGGTTGCACAACTCACCACTAGACCACCAAAAGGGGCACCTCCTTGGCTAGTCACATGACTCACCAAAGAAGCAATAAATTTGAGTTTCAAGTCAAAAATGTCATGCTAGACCACAATCATGCAACTTTGCATGCATATGTGATGCTTAAGCAAAAACAAATAAACAATGGCATCTCCTTCACAAGGCATGCACCCTTCCACAGTGAGGCCATAATTCACTTTGAAACTAAAGTGGCAGCCCAGAACACAGTCACATGTCAGGCCATAATAATGCCAAAAACTGCAAACACAACAAAAGGGGGATTAGTTATGAATCACATGTTGCTCCACTAAGGTATCCATTGTTTCCAAACTCAAAAATGGGCAAGTAGAGGTAAATCACACGATCAATGTCAGGGTTGTCAAAAGTTAGAAAAACATCAAAACAGACAATCACCTTAAAATCACGCAGTTATTAGAAGAATCTTTTAGTCATCACTTATAGGCTGAATCAGTTCATAGCTCTAACCCACAGGAAATATAAACTATGCATGTAATGTCCTCATTTTGCGAGCATCAAAGTTTGGTGAATTTAGCCTATTCCTGACCCTTGTAGGCTAATATGTCTGGATAGAGGGTCCCGTGTGGCAGTTACTTGGTGATTAGAGACATTACTCTTCAACTGGATTCAGGTTTTGGCCTTTACACAGGTTATTTGACTCAAATTGGCACACTTTTATAGTAAGTTACTATTTTGGGAGAGTCAGGGTTCCTATTAATAGAAAGACACCTGATCAGAGCATATTAGTAGTGTCGACCTTGATTGGGCCTTTGCAGCTGTTTCTAGACTCAGTTTCACATACTTACTATTTATAGTAAGTCACTGTTCAGGGTTTCTATTTTTAGACAGACATCCGATCAAATGGAGAACAGGGAGAGTCAACTCCTAACTCAGACGGCTAAGCAATCAAACAAGTACATCAAGAGATATTAAAATTTAAGTGACCTGAGTGATTTATTTAATATTTTAATATTATTATAAAGTTATAAAGTAACTTTATAATAATAAAGTGCGTTAAGTGAATAATTTAATATGGGAATAAATCTTTTATCCCACATTGGCCAGGAAAGTGTTTGAGCTCTCCTAAGGAAAGAATAAAAAGAGAGGTAAGAGCTCATTCTCAGCATCCAGTTGATGAATAATATTTTGATTGATTTTTATTTGTGGAGCCTAGGGCTTTCACAGTTTTATTCTTTGATCATAGGAAACGAAAACTTCCTATTGATAATATAACTGAGGGAGTGAAAGATCTCTTGAAGGGTTGCAAATTGAGGAGAGGATAATTCAGTCCTTTCATTTGTGCATATTGGTGAAGTTTCACAAGGGTTATGAAGATTATTACTTGCAAATCAGAATTTTTGTTAGCTGCTACAGTGGCGTGAACAATGATTCGCTACAGTGATCCACTACAGTAATTTGTTGAATACATTTGATGGTGTTGGAGCTGGTTCCTTTTGAGATCATTGCTATATTCTTCTTGGGTGGCCAAGGGCCAATTTTGCCATTTGATTGGGAGATTCGATTGAGACAATATTTGGAGGGTTTGTGCTTCATCGATTTTGTTGTGCAATCAGATTTGAAGGGGCAGTCATTCTCAGTCACTCATACCAGCTAGGATGTAATGTCCCCTTCTCAAGCATGATCTTTTATGTTGACCGTTGGCCTATTCTGGAGACTCGTAGGCTACTCGGGCGGTAAAATTAGGGTTTCATGCTTGGAGGTTGCTGTTGCTCGCGAAGTGGTGATTGAACTACGGTTTCCTTCTGGGTTTTCAGTAAGCTTCGCGATGATGTGATTTTCTTGGCTTTCCGAGCACCTTCACGAATTTACTATTTTTAGTAAATTCTATTTTTGGCAGTGTTCATGCAGTCTTCAATTCAAATGATTTCCATCTTCAGTCAGTTCAGAGATTTGACCAAACTTGGCCTAAGGGTGCATTTTGCGAGAAGATAAGTTCATTTTATTTAAATAATGCTATGTAAGGGTATATTTTAACATTGGGCCCCCCCTTGGCCTAGCTACTTCTCTTTAAGTTGTTTTTAAAGATGTTCTTTATGGGTGGGCGCTTCATTGAAGGAATTAATTATATTTATTATAAAAAGATTTAATCCAAGCATAAGTTGGACGCCAACTTCAAGGAAGAGATAAAGTTTATAATAAAAAGTCAAGTATTGCTTGGGAAAGTGGGACGCCACCTATTGGAGGATTAGGGTTTGGTTCTAAAAGAAGATTAGGGTTCTAGAAGCTTCCGGGAAGATCCTCTCAAATTATAAAAGGAAGCCAGTGGTTCTCATTTGGATTATCTTTGGTCTACAGGAATGTTATGCTACCGGATTGGTTGTGGGATTGCTTCGAGGAATGTAAGCCTCCTAGCTTGGCATTGCTTCTCGCTTGAGAGATAGCGACTAGTGGTGAGGTAGTGTAGTTTTGAGTGATTTGTAGTAAGGTTGCATTGTAGAATTGTTCTTTCATTCGGAGATTTGTTATTTGAATTGATGTTATTTCTGGAGTTGCTGATAACACAGCAGATTGTAGTTTTCATTCGTAAAACAAAAATATCAAAAAATATCATTCTGGGTACTGCATATTTCATCTTGTCTAGGAAGGGCGACCCTATTTGCCAAGTTGTAGATTTTTTAAGAAGGAACTAGATTTTATATAGTGAAATCGCCCCTCTTGCTGGGCCGTACCATCTGCATTTCCTTGGGATTCGTGCCATTAATAAATATCTGCATTTTGAGTCAGTTTTCTGTTGTCAACTTGGGCGCCTTCATACTGGGAGCATTTTGCATCAAAGATCATGAAATTTGAGTGAGAGATGAGTGAGTTATGAGCTTTTCTTTGAGTCTCTGTGTTGCTGGTTATATATTTAAAGTGCAGGTCTGTCATAACAGATTTGAGAAAATCTGCATTTTCCTTCTTGGATTGGTATTAGGAAATCATTAAAGGCTTTGTGAAAGATTCCTTCTTGTTGCAACAATTTGAAGAGCTCTAATACTTGATCTTGCAGGCATTAAATATTTCATTGTAAGCTGAACAGTAGTACTGTCAGCATTTCTCTCAGTCTTACTTTACATTCTATAGTCGCAATTGTATTTCTTTGATCTCCGCCATATGGTCGCTTCATTTCCATTCTGGAATTGGGTAGCACATACTTGGTGTTGAATTTGCTTTCAGTATATTAGATGGTAGGGATCCTCTGACCACATGCTCGTCGTTCTCCGATGCATTTCTTGGTTAGAGTTCTTGTATCAACATTTCCATTAAGATCCTCTAACCATATGCTCGCCATCATTGACGCCATTCTTGGTTAGAGTTCCTTCCAGCTCTGTTTCCGCATTCAGATCCTCTGACCAATGCTCACACCTTGCCCACATCAGGATCCTGGTGTACATTCTGGTTAGAGTTGCTTCAGTACCGTTTTGGTTTAGAGCTAACCCTAACAACTGTGTATTGCTCTGCTTATTGTAATTGAAAATTTGAAAAAAATTGGCTTGGAATATTTCAGTGGTATCAGAGCCACATATCCTGCCATCCTGTGAAACAAACCGTCTATGAGTGACAGAGAAAAGAGATACATAGCAAGGCAAGACAAGAAGGCTGCAAATCAGTTTCAGCTCTATCAGGCTCCGGAAGGTCAAACAGCTTCAGAGGTCTTGAGGGCTCATTGGGAGTCTTCTCAGGAAACAGATATGGCAGAAGGTGAGAGGTCAGTCGGGGGTAATGAGAGGTTTACCAGCAGCAGAGATGATAGTGGAAAGGGAAGAGAGAGATTGATAAGTCCGGGAAAGAGATTTGAAAGGAAGATGGATGCCTTAATGGATATGGTATCTCTCATGATGGGGAAAGTGGGCTAGAACACAACTCCACAAAGCAACCCAGGACATAGAGGAGAACACAGTGCCTCCAACCAGCATGATGGACATGCTGCTCAGCCTATTTCAAACAACACATACATTTCTTCCAGGCCATTCAAACCCACCTTCTTGGCACCAGTAAACTCTCAACCTGATCCAGAAGAGAATACTTCATTTGTTGAACAGTTGAGACTCGATCGTGCTGAGTATGATTCTCTACCTGATGAAATTAAGATGGACATGTCTTATAATGATTTTATGGATCATAAAAGGAAGAATAGGGGACAAGGGAGACCATATGAACAAAGAAAAACAACAGTACATGGGGATTTGCATCAAGCTGTCAACAAGGTCATGCTTCCACATTTTGATGGGAGTGACAACAACCCAGCCAGAGCTTGGATACAGAAGTTAGATAATTATCTAGCTCTTAGACCCATGGCGCAAGAGGAGGCGATTAAGTTCGCCACGCTACACCTAGATGGGGTGGCGCACGAGTGGTGGTACCATGGCCTAGTCACCTTGGGTCATCGGCCTATCACTACCTATGATGAGTTCACCAATAGGCTCATCGAGAGATTTGAGAAAAAAGATCCTGAAATACATTTCAGAGAATTGGCACAACTTAGGCAATATGGCACAGTTGATGCCTACATAGCTGAGTTTCAGAGACTCTCAGTCATGGTCACAGGAATCACTGAGAGGCGTTTGGTGATCCTGTTCAGTGAAGGATTGATGGAGCCACTCAAGGGTTGGATTAAAGCTTTTGATCCACCCTCCCTACAGGAGGCCATGAAGAAAGCAAGAACCATGGAGTGGGCTGCTCCTAAGGCAAAGTTTCAATCCAAGCCATCCTTTCACAAAGGGGATAAAGGAAAAAGACCTCATCAAAGACCTCATTTAAGACCTCAGCATAAGGAGTTCAAACAGCATAATCCTCATGTCACAAGATTGGATCCAGAAACACTAAACGAACTCAGAAGAAAGGGGTTATGTTTCCGGTGTAGAGAAAAATGGTCTCAAGATCATGTTTGCCCAAAGGGAGTCAAATTTCATCAGATTGAGTACTATTCAGCTGGTGAAAGTAATTCTGATTTTTCAGACCAGCAGTCTGATTTTGATGATAGTGAAGTGGAAAGAGCTCCAGAAGAGTCCGAAGATGAAAAGGAAAGTGGAGGTATTTTGGCTCAACTTTCGAGCTTTCAAAGGAATGAATCATTCAAAGTTCGAGGGATGATTAAAGGGCAGCGAATAGTTGCTTTGATTGACACCGGGGCAACACATAACTTCATTGATGAAGTTGTGGTGGCAAAGAAGGGGCTGCAAACAGAAGAGTTTGAAGGCTTCAAGGTCATGGTTGCTGATGGGTTCCACATCTCATGCACCAAGAAGATCTCAAACATGACTATGCAATTGGGAAACTATGAAGTCAAAGATGACTTCTATGTAGTCAACATTGGAGATACGGATGTCGTTCTAGGCATTCAATGGCTGCGTTCACTTGGAGAGATCTCTTTAAATCTGCAAACTATGGAGCTCAAGTTTCAATCCGATGGGAAGAGGGTAGTACTAAGAGGAATGTCTAATGGGGGTCCTCGAGTTGTGTCATTCAAGAGAATGGCAAGGCTGATTCGTCATGATAAAGCTGAGTGGGTTGCAGAATGTATGATTCTTCCTGCTAGTCCGGTTGAAACTAAGAGAGACTATCCTCCTAATATTCAATCTTTACTCACAAAGAAGAGCAAGGTATTTGCTGATTTACCTCCTGGACCACCAC